>JAHDVE020006966.1:0-96150 GCA_022606495.2 Halesus radiatus | reverse complement strand
CCAACCAAAATTATGCACACAACCACAAATTTATTCACCAGTATAAAATGTATCGAGAGCATTTCCTATCTCTGTCAAATTTTCATCTTCTCCCTTCCTTCTTGTTCTTTATTATTTTCTTGTTGGCTTCACAAATAAAAAAAGCTGCATTTATTCAATGCTAGCATAAGAAACTTTTTTGGCTTCCTTTTAATAATAATATCATAGCATTTATGTAGCGCAATATTGTGTTATTTCACTTCATGTGAGGTTTACTATAATAACCTTAAATATAATGATTAACTAACCCCGTTCATTGGTATTCCTGCAGTTCTCCTTTCTTATTCTATTTATACAATCTTAACATTTTACACACATCCTTGCTTGTTCTTAATATTACTCCCACAGTAGTCCTTAGGTGCATATTCATCGCATAAAATTACAAAAATATTATACAGTATATGCAAAGCTATATAAAAAGAATACGTTCACACTGACAGTACAAAAATATGAACATTTTAAGGCAGGGGTCGAGTTATATTTAGCAATAACTAAGTTTACATAAGAAAATAAATAAGGAGAAAATCGAAATCAAACAACTGCTGTTCTCTATACTGTGATGTTTAATTACTTTCTAACTAAATCGGTGTTAACGGTAATAAATCATTATTTTTTAAAAACCCGTCCAAATTAAAATTGGGTGAGACTAAATAAAATCATATAAATAAGTCGTAATAATTTGGATTAACAATATTTTGAAAATGACTTTTATCGCCGAAACAGCTGTCACAATAATAAAAAAAAAACTAAAAATACTCGCAAAACTTAATAATAACATTATTAAATTTGATTTACACTAAATTAAAAAAAAAATCGTTGCGAATGTTGCTTCTAGACGTTCCTTTTTTACTTCATTTTTGGTAATTTTACGGTCCTTTTTGCGCATTTTTTATAATTTTTTTAGGCTACTAATGGAATATTTAACTCATTTATCGCAAAACAAACGGCCTTAGAGTGGTATTTCATAAAAACATACATAGTACATAATTTTCAATCAAAGCTGATATCTTTCATTAACGGGGAGAGGGGCGTCGGAGAGTTATTAATTATTAATTCAAAATAACTATAGTATTACGCAGTACGATAAACATAATGTTTTTAAATAGAAAAATATTTATTGAATGTTTTATAAATTTACATAGGCTTAGCATTTATCAAAATCCAATCAGAAATATTACTTTTTTCTGACCGTTCCATTGTATGTCTTAGAAAATATTTAAAATACGAATATGATTTTTAAAGGGGAAAAAAGTATGTCTAATAATTTTTCGTTGCGTTTTTGTAAATAAACGTAACCAAAAATTTGTAATCCGCATTACAACAACAACAAAAAACTGTTTTTTTCAACGACAAATTATTAAACAAGCGTTTCTTTACTTTAAAAATCATATTCGTGTTTTAAATATTTTGTAAAACATACAATGGAACCGCCAGAAAAAAGTAGTATTTCTGATTGGATTTTGATAAATGGTAAGCCTATGTAAATTTATTAAATATTTAATAAATCTTTTTCTATTTAAAAACATTATGTTTATCGTATTGCGTAATAATACTATCATTATTTTGAATTAATAAATAATATTCAATTTATTTTTTATAACTTATTGAAGTTTGTAAACCTCATTGTAATATTTAGTCATTGAAGAAGATAATATTAACACATCCCAAATGAACCACGAAACCGAAAAAACAACAGAAATTAAAAAAGATTTCAGTCGCATCTGGGACTCGAACCCAGGACCTCTACCTATCCAGGGTAACCGCTTAACCAACTTAGCTAATGAGACCAGTTCAATTTACGCCATTTAATCTTTTTAATTTCTGTTGATTTTTCAGTTTCGTGGTTCATTTGGGATGTGTTCATATTATCTTCTTCAATGATTATAATAAATAATAACTCTCCGACGTCCCTCTCCCCCTTAATTTCAGCATTCAATCCCTGGCCACTGTAGCCAGGAAAAATAACTAATTTGAATGAAAGATAATCGTTTTTGTTTTAAACTACTTTATTTTATCCATATCCATTTAACCATTATCGACTGGTTTCGGTTGAAGTCAACCTTCATCAGCAACGTACACATATAAACTAAATTAACATACAGAGATACCATATATCATAATGAAGACACTGAAAGTGGGGGAATAAGACAGTATATCAGAGTAGAATAGGACAGATCATCGGAGGCGGAGCGGTAGAGTGGTTGGTGGAGGGGTATGGGAAGGGGAAGGGGTATGACTTTGGGTTAAATTTAACCAAATTCAGATTTTAAGGATATTTCCTTTCTTCCCCGCCCCTTCCTCTACCCCTCTACCGCTCCCTCTCCGATGCTCTGTCCTGTGCTACTCTGATATACCGTCGCTTTTCCCAGCGTTCACTGTCTTTCTTATGATATATCTCTGTGTTAATTTAGTTTATATATGTACGTTCCTTATGAAGGTTGAATTCAACCAAAACCGTTCGATAATGCATAAATATAAATTAAATCAAGTGATTTAAAACAAAAAAAATATTTTAAATAAATTATAATGTCAAGCCACAAAGTGAATTAAAAAAATGTAAGAATATCTACAGATATTTTAACAGATAATACCGGATAATATTTATTCCAAAAATATGATTATTAATTTGCGCAGTCATAACGATACGTCCTCTTGACATTTTATTCTGGCAAACTATCCAGCGCCAGCGGCAGGAAGACGCGTGTAAATCTCCCAGCTAAACATGATTTAGTACGTAAAGGGATAGGAAACTTCGTCGCTGGCGCGCTCTCCGACAATTCCGCTCCAGAATCTCCAGATACAGATGTGAGATTAAATTTACTTGGTTGTTATAATAAACTGCTAGATTTCTGTGATACTAGTTTGTTAGTAGGGGATTCGTAAATACGTATTTATTCGCACTAGTGCAAACCTCGTCTGGTAAATCTGCTAAATTATCTTATTCATTTAACAATGTGTACACGGTACATAGTGGATAGACTAAGTGACTATAGGTGAACAGACGTGGCTTGTGGAGAATGGACTGTGCCGGTGGAGTGAGAAAGGGAACAAAAGAGGCAACACATATGAACTGACTGGGCCACTTACCCAGTGTTGAGTACACCCAGGCTATGGGCGGGTAAAGGATGCCCCTTCCTCCGTATTCCTGCGGTTGTCATACCCCACACACTACACACCATGCTACCTATTACACAATATTATTGATTAACCAGGAATGCCACGGGTTTTGCTACCTCGGAATTTTAGTTGTATGCGCATTTGCTTGTATAGTGGTGGTTTGATTCCCACACAGTGCAAGCACATTTTCCCTTTGAAATCTGGCGGAAAATTTAAATATTTCACATCGGAGAATGATTAAAATATTGTTGCTGATTTTTTGTTGATTTTTTAAGGGATTTTTATTTTTTATTTACATTTTACAAATGAAAATATACAATGCAAAAAGTCCAGATAAACTAGTTTTTTGTAGTTTGTCTAACGGGAGCTTGTTATTCAAAACTCGAAATTTATTTACATTTAAGTTTACAAAATATATATATATATAACTATATAAAATAAAAACATAAAAAACACACGTAACAAACTTAAAACATAAATATTTCTCAAGAACCTTACTCAAAAATATTTTTTAAAATAATAAATAAAAAAAATAAAAAAAACATAAACGACGACAATAAATGATAAATAAAATAATATTTCCTTATTATATAATCCAAATGGTTTCTTTCAGTTAGCCAAGTTTTCAAAATATTTATTTAATTGTTTAATTTTAATACTTTTTCTTTTTTTTTTTCAGCGGGTAACATATTTAAACAGACAGGAATCGTATGATCTTAAGTTCTTTGTCCATATTTGTTTGTATTCTTAGGAACCATTAATCCCTCATTAAAATTGAGACGAGTATTGTTAGTGTACTCTAGTCTATTTGTATTATATATAGGGTTATAATATTATGAAATATAATTTTGTACCACAGAATTGTTATTACTGAAAGAATTTTGAGACTATGATAAAAGCATGGAATATTACGCCTTTCTAGTATAAACTGTGATAAGCTAATAATTTAACCAATGAATTTTGCACTGATTGAACATAATTGATATATGTTTTAGAGGAAAGTCCCCAGGCTACAATTCCATACCTTATTTCAGATTCCGCTAAAGATAAAGAAATTATGATAAGTTTACAAATTGGAACAAATAATTTTAATTTAAATAATCTACTAACAAGTCGTACACAAACCTTATTTATTTGTAAATCCCGCATGAAAAAATAATCAATAATAACACCTAAATAAATATATGCTTTCACAAGTTCAATATACAAGAGGAAAAAAGGAGCAGTGATACTAAAGAAATTGGCAACTTGTTTGCTGATTTTATCAAAAGTTTTCGGAATTGATGACTGAATTCATACTCGTATAGGTCTATAGTTGGAAATATCAGATTTATTTCCTTTTTTGAAGATTGGAGACAGAAAGCTCGTTTTCAATTTCTTCGGAAAGGTGCCAATTTTTAGAGAAAAGTTAAAAAGTTTAGTAAGAGGATAAGTCAAGACTGATAAACATTTTAATAAAAATGTTGGAGGTATGTTATCGGGACCAGCTGATTTGTTAAGTTTTAGGGATTCCAATTTAGTTCTAATATCACTTTCTTCAAATACACATTGACATTATTGTCATTATTAGTTGTTGAAGCGCCGACCAAAAGAGTCGTTTTTAGTATCATAGACATTGCTGAAGAAGTCTGCAAAAAGATTAACGACTTCTTGAGGATTATCGACCATTTTCTTATGTAAATACAAGTTACAGAGAATACCAGAGTTAATGTATGAAAAATTATAAATATTCTGGGGATTGGCAACAATCAATTCTTCACAGTTTTCAATGCACTTTTTGTAACATAATTTTGCCATTATTTTAGTATTTGATCTTAATTCATTAAATTTTGTGTAATCTTTGGGGTCCCGTGTAAACTTTGATTTGTAAACTTTTTGAGCATTTTTTTGTCTTTGATTGTGTTGATGAGATCTTTACTAAACCATTTTGGGTATTTTTGAGCAGTAATTTTAGAAATAGGTACAAATAAATCAATAGCACTATTTAAAATTGAGTAAAATGTATCTACCATTTCATTAATGTTTACTGCCACATCCAAAAAGTTTCAGTCAGCAGAGGATAAAAGATTATTGATTTGATTAAAATCTGATTTTTGTAATAGGTCCATATATGCAGTATCATCCGCATACACAAAGTGCTTTACATGACTAAAAATGTATTTAATAAATAATACATATTTAATATACAAAATTGGACCTAACATGGAACCTTGAGGAACGCCTGCCATAAACTTCTTTATTTTAGTTTAATAGTTTTAATTTCATGCATCGGTTGCTTAAGTAATTTTCAAAGAGTTTTAGAAGTTTTCTTCTAATTCCTATGATTTTTTAAAATTTTAAGTAATTTACAATGGTTATTTGAGATTATTCGTTCGTGTATTAATTTGTAATTGTTCAAGTAAATTTATTCCAAAACCCTTTCTTTCTATATATATATATATTTTTTTATTTTTTTTACGGAAACACCACACAGGAGACCCTGAGGGTGGCGGGTCTTTTAGAGGATAGGAAGGAGTGAACTTGGGTCTTGTAGAGACCCATGTTGCAGGATGGAGGAAACACAGAGGCCGGCAGATTATTCCGCAGCCGAGCTGTTGAACACAAGAACGAGTCGTAGAAGCGACTCATTCTTGTGTTCAAACGGATGGTCCTTTGACAGATTTTCCTATCCTAACAAACGGATTGCAATTTTTGGAGCACAGACGTCAGGTGGAAATGCTGTCCTTATTCTACTGGTATCTCTATGGAAGATGTTTGGAGAAACTAGCGTTATTGATCCCTTCGGCACCGGTGCTTAGTCGGGAAACACACCAAACGCGCGCCCAACATTTGCAAACGGTTGACATTTGTCACATGAGAACGGGTCGCTTCTACAACTCGTTCTTGTGTTCAACAGCTCGGCTATGGAATGATTTTCCGGCCTCTGTGTTTCCTTCATCCTACAACATAGGTCTCTTTAAGACCGAGTTCACTCCTTCGATAGGATAGCTCTAAAAGACCCTCCACAGAAGCCCTAATGATGATATAGGCATTGAGGGAAATTATTTCCCTCAGGGCCTCCTGTGTGGAGTTACTATAAAAGAAAAACAGATTTCAGAGTTAAAAACACGTACAACAAGGAACCACAAACACAATATTTAGACAAGAAAACTTCAAATGCTATGGTACTAAATTTTACAACAAAATCCCAAAATCACCCTTTACATATCACAATAACCAGAATAAATTAAAAAAATCAAATAAAACACTGAATACGGTACATAGGGAGATCTTAACACCAAATACAGACTAACAGAAACCAATCAACTGCACTTAAATCACCTCACCTTAGAATTTTTTTTTTTTTCATCAAGTATATGAATTTAATATTTTGTAAATGAAATCCCCAGCCCGGGAAATCCCAGCGAGGATATCATTATTTGTTATTTTGTTATAAAAACAAGAACATAATAAAACATTATCATTATTACAACAATAAGAATAAAGCAAACCTGGAACAATTTTAGTTTCAAATCTTTTAAATTTACGATTATTTTGTGAAAATCCTTTTCACTTGAACTAATACGCAATGGAAACAAATTCGCGGGACATTTTTACTAACATGAAAATCAGATTTGCCGAAGGTGGTACGAGAAGTAGGGAACGTTTATGTGTTCTGTTAAAAGAAGCAAAATGCGCGGCATTCTTTCTGAAATTTATCGTTGTCCATTAATTTTAACGGGGCGATTTATGGAACTCATACACAGGGCGCTGCTCGTATCGCTGTATCTTTTTATTATGGAAATGGATGCCAGACACTCAAGTTCTTTTTTTATTGCCTTAAGGTGCCCCATGCTAGTTGTTTTGGAAAACACGCCAAATTTTTACCATGGTTAACAACGGCACACATCATTTTTGTAATATGTACACGTATTCCCTTAATATGACATGTCAAAATCAAGTGTCAACTTTTCGAAAATTTTTTGAAAATTACTAATAATACAAACACATAAATTAGTTTTACACCGCTTCAGTTTATTTTACACCACTTCAGTTTGTTTTACACAGTTTGGTAGTCCGTATAGCGCTAACAAGTTAAGTTTGCGTTTACGTTAAGAGATAAATCCCGAACGCAAATACAAGACACGACGCTGCGTTTTTGAAAATTGTGTTGTTTGTGAGCGATTTAACGCGCGTTAGCTAACGCAAAAGATACAGACTTGGGCCCCTGTTCATCTTCTGTTAATTCCTTAATTCATGTTTTTCTATATTCTCAGCATCGACTTAATCTAATGTCTTTAACCTTGTTTGGTGACAAGATCTGAATAGCCAGGTACTTCACATGTTGGGAGCAGTTGGGACTGTTATGCGGTTTTCACAAAAAATAGATTGACAATCGTAAGAAAATGTTTAGCATTCGAGAAAACATGCTTTTCCGTCGATTTTATCAATGCAGTGCAGATGTACAGATAAAATAATGCAATTTATAATCCTTTTGTACATACCGAACATAGAGCACCGTTTGGTAATAAAATCACCTCAACGGTGCTTAATGCTTGTATTGGAATATTTTCCTGAGGGCGCCAGCTGTGGTCAACATAATTCATTATGCATTCATTCATTGCCCTCCCGTGCTATTGCAGCGTTTGGAGGAATGTCAAAAGTCGCCCTTTAAGTTTTTAATCGAGCAATCTAGTTGGTGCCGGTGCAAAGTTAAAACAGGATCATTCCTCAGAAGAAAAACAACACGAAATTTCAGATAATACGAGTATTATAAAAAGACGTTCGTGTTTTGAGTAGGAATTTAATTAAATATTGAGAAAAATAATTTGTCTGTTAGACATCGGTCTATTGTCTGAGTTTTATCGTAATTTGTTTTTAAAATCTTTCTCCTATTGAACATTCCAAAAATTCGGTATGAACCTGTTTTTTTACTCTCTTGTTTTATTTTTTGACACTTACATGGATATAAATGATTACTATGAAAATGACGTAGCGAGCTGAAAGAGATTGATGATTGATTAAAAAATACAGTTTCGAAAGGGTATGCAAATTTCAAGACGCCAGAGCTCATCGTTCGAGTGTTTAGTAAGACATAAAAAAATAGCTAGCGGTTAAGAAAATTAATTTTAATTTAGATAGCAGCCACTCGAGAAGTGCGGCTGTCCAAAACGCCAGCACAGTCGTCAGAACAATTTATGGCTGTAATTTAGCAAGCAGCCAGACATGACATTACGTACGTAGGCATTCATTACAAAGATAAATGCCATCGCGAAAGGTTTGTTCTCCACGTGGCGCAACGAAACCGCCGTGAGTGTACTCACTTACACACCGGTAAAATAATAATTATACTATTAGTCAGAACCTGCGTGAATCTGAATCGATTTCTTGCAATACTCGGTGACCACAAACACTCTGGGCTTTACCGTCTGGAAGGCGGAGGCGACGGGGAGTCTATGAACGGAACCTTATTAATTAACTCGGGCGCCCGGGGAACAATGCGTTATGCTGACACACTTATTCCTTTCAACTGATTTATAGCTGTACGTTAACAATGACTAAAACCCCTTATGCTTACTGCAATAGTGACGAGGAGAGCGATCTTTACATTAATGTAATAACTTAACATCATTTCCTATATGAGGCGCTGAGAACCAGAGAGGCTTATACACCCTTTGAGTAGTTTTGAGAAAAATGCTTTTGAAGTTTCTGAGAATTTTTTTAATCCTTTCATTTCATCAATCCATTTTGATTTCGCTGATGCCACAAAATCAATTTGTAATTTTATAGCATCTTAATAAAAAACTTTTCTTTGTTATTAATTTATTTAAGTAACAACGTAATGCGCACTGAAAACCAACGTTATTACTGACGTTAATATTTCAATAATATCTCAAATATTAACAGTTTTTATAACAAATATTAATTAATGTGCTTCCTATTTACATTCATGGTTATATACTGTTACTGCACATAAGTAAGGTTACACTATAATGTATATATTAGCGGAGAGTCAGCCTTTTTCTCTAATTTATTATTCATTACGTACTTTTCTTCTACTTTGCTCATTAGTCTATTAATTTCTTAGAAATAACCTTGTTTAGGCCAATTTCTGCTTTACTATGAACTTCGTTCCAGCTTTTGCCTTGATAAATTAAGACTGTATCATCAGCAAAGGTGATGATGTGATCGGCAAGGTTACTGTTAGATAGGCCATTAATGTAAATATTGAACAAAATAGGCCATAAATTACTTCCTTGTGGTCCACCAAATACAATATTGGCTGGATCGCTTAGTGTATCATTGATATTAACTATTTGGCTTCTGCTTTCTAAGTAACTATTCAACCATTTAAATAGTTGCCCCTGTATACCGATTAGCTGTAGTTTTTTCAAAATAATTTTAGGCGAGATAGTGTCAAAAGCTTTAGCTGAATCCAGGAAGATCACGATGCATTTAATTCCTCCGTCGATGTTATTGGAGACTTTTCTTTAGTTTAGCAATAGCATTTTCGGTACCTAATCCTGATTGGAAGCCATATTTTCTCTTTGAAAGGATGTTATTATGTTCAAGGTAAATGGTACGACGGTTCTTAACAATTTTTTCAATCATTTTCGAAACCGAATTTAGCAGAGATATTGGCCGGTTATTTTGAATCTGCCACTTATCTCCGTTTTTGTGAATCGATGTAATAATTAAGTGTTTTAAATGATCAGGGAATATTCCCGAGTGGAAGCTTAGATTAGAAATGAACGTGATCGGAGGTGATATGAATGATTTTATTACTTTAAGCAGTTGTTGAGACTTTATCTGGTCCACAAGCATTCGATGTCTTTAGGTCGTCTATTATTTTTAAAACTTTATTTGTCGTTGTTTGGATATTGCCTATTTTGTGCGCGAGATTACAGGTGATTAACTTGGCGAGATCAGTTTCAGTTTTATTACATTTTAAGAGAATTTTTTTTGCAAGTGTGACTTTCTCTGATGTGTAACACTTACTAGCATAATTCGCCATATTTTTGGATCGGAAGAGTCTATGTAATTGATGTTCAATGTTTTAATTTCGTAAGATTTACTTTTTTTTTGTTTAACTAATATTACGACACGCTTCCCACAAACGTTTTGGGAGAATGGGTATTTTCATAAATGAACTTTTTATAATAATTTTTCTTCGTATATTTAATTAAATTTTTACATAATTTCCTGTATTTTTTATAATGAGCTTGTACAGAAATATTATCTGGACACCTTTTTGCCTTTTCATGAAGTTTGTTCCTTCTGTGAATAGATCTAACAAAGCCAGGAGAGATCCAGGGAGTGATTTTAAACTGACTATTTGATAAGAGTTTCTTACTGGTATGTTTATATATACGAGTATAGTTTACCAATAAATTCCTTCATCGCTATATCCGTGTCAATTTGGTCAAATACTTTTTGTCAGTTTTCTGAACGCAAGTCCTCAAGTAAATTAGGGTATATTAAATGAAAAACACAATTTGTAAAACACCACTTTTATTGAAAAACACAATTTGTAAAACACTACTTTTATTCTCAACAAAATTGTGTTTTTCATTTAATATATAATGTCACACCACAAAGTGTTTGCTTCCTTAGAAATATATAATGTCACACCACAAAGTGTTTGCTTCCTTCGAATAAATTAGGGTACTTTATTCGAGGGACATATTTAATTTTAGCAGTTGGGAGAGGTTTAACTTTAAGGCATAGGGCTATAGTAAAGTGAACCGAAATTGATGTGTGAATAACAAATGAGTCAATCAAGTTAATATTTTTTACAATGATATGGTCTAAGCAGGATTTAGTCGCGCCCTGTTCTCGAGTAGGGATATTGATTGTCTGAATAAAGCCGTTTTCGGTGAGAAGACATAAATAATCGGTTAATTGTTGATGATATGGAGGAATAGTATTGATATTTAGATCGCCTATGATGTTTTGACGTTCAAAATTTTTAGAACTGTTGATGATAAATTGAAGGGAATTCAAAAAAGTGTCGATGTTTTGTGAATATGGTGATCGATATATTGCGAAAACACATGAAGAATTATTCAATACAATTTTTAAACAGTTTGGTTGAGATAATACAATTTTGTCGACTTGCGTTTGAATTCCGCCTCTTATGTAAACAACAATCCCGCCAGATTTATTAATATTTCCAATTGTGTGGTGTTTTGAGTAAGTGTTTATAATTTTAGAGGTATAATCTTTATGGATCCAACATTCTGATAAAATTATGACATCGAAAGTATATCAAACGTGTATATGATAAATAAACTCAAGCTGTTCAAAAACGTAAACAAAACAATAATACGGCAAGTTGAATCCTGCGTGTATCAAACGTCTCATATAGAGGCAGATCCAAGTTGGCAAACAAGATTGTCATAACAAAATACCAGCAAGTCAAAACTTGTATTCATACCTGCTTAACTTTATCAAAACAACGCACGTCAGTTGAACGACCTCTGAAACAAACAAATCGTCAACAACAACAAGTAAAATCCTGAGAAAATACCTCCGTATACCTAACATACGGCCTATAAAAACTCATACACGCAGTACGTTCTCTTGATTCCCGCTCATGACTCCGACCAAGTAACATATCCACTGTAACGCTGCTCCATCGTGAAAATCGGCCACCATCATTTATCTTCAATCTACCGGGACATGCTCTCCTCACCAAGTGAGAGATCTTCACTACCCGACCCGCTCTTCTCACCAAGGGAGAGATCTTCACTCCACCCAGCCTACCCACGAGCTTGCGGCAACCGGTCCGACCCTAATGCCATCCCCGGATATGCCGCAACCTGAGCCCGACAGCCATTCAGCTTACTTACGAGCTTGCAACGACTGGTCCGATGCAAATTCCGTCCCGGATATGCAGAAAACCTCGCTCTTATGACAGCTGACACCACCTCAAGCGATCGACCATACTGGCCGGTGCTACAAATCAAGTACGCTCCGGGAGACGACATCCCCATTTGGAAACTACCAAACACCTTTCTCAGGAGGACTAGCGAATCACAATAGTGATTCGTACTTGTGTGCCGGTGCCTAAATATTTACACTCCCTTATGCGGGCCTACACGTCTCGTACAGAAAGTATAATTAAATTAATCAAGAAATATCAAAAAGATCGTTTATTACATTCAGTTGCAAGTTACACCGGTATCATTATAAACATCACATGGTAATTGAATCATAACAATATTGAATTGAACGTTTACCCATAAAATATTTCAGAGTTTGTGGATTCACTTCCAAAGTAATATACAGCAGTGTATACATAAACAAATATAATCATCGTAGTCCTACGTAAATTATAGCAACAAGAATAAGTATTGGTGTTGGAATTGTGCAAACTGTAGCAGATTGTAATAATACATGTAAATGAGCGAGACAAAACATACCTCGAGAGTGGATTTAGTTCAAATAATTCAAACTCAGCGATAGCAGATTAGATTCATTCGATATAGCAATTGCGTTTGATCCTTCGTCCTTTGGAACATATACTCGTATTTGTCTCGCTTTAATCCAAGTAAATCTGTATTTTTGTCTTTAGCCACTTGTCGGGTTTTGAAATACAGATGGTTTGTACGAAATGTCAGCTGTTCTGAAACATAGATCGGCAAGCGGGGGCCGGCGATACCGATGTTCAACGTGTTGAGTTTGTCTTCACTATTAGTATTATTTTTGTTATAGGTTTTCACGTCAGATAAAAGATGGTTTCTGGCGAAATTAGACTTTAGTTTCATGATAATTGATCTCGGTTGTTTCTGGTTGATTTTTTTTGCTGAGCGATAAACAACGTCGAGGTCGTTTAGTTGAATGGGGGACCCGGTTGTTTGGCAAATATTAAAAATAATATCTTTCAGAATTTCGCCTTTGGTTTCTGGGATCCCTCTAATTTCCAAGTTTCCAAGTTGGCCTTGAGGGTTCGTTCCTGTAATTCTACGCAATTTTCGAGCACCACAATCCTAGCTTCCAAAACGGAGTTCTTAGATGAAAGCTCATCATTACGGAGCTCAACCTCGCGGATTCTGGTCAGTAAGTCCTCTTACTGCGCACTCATGAACTGAATACTTTCAAGTATTTTATTGTTTTGTTCCATGATATCATCTTGTTTTTTTTCCAAGTTGGTAGTTTTGTTCATGACTAAATCCTGAAGGTCTTCTAGATTAGTCGGCGTCTGAGCGGCGGACGAAGACGATGATGTTTTGTTGGCCATATTTTTTTTGAACGGCATCAAAGGTGTGTTGTCGCTGGATATCTCCGTCGGAACAGTAGTTCCAATAGCGGCGGATTTCGTGTCCCTTTTATACTACGGTAAGTATTTAAGTCTACGCTAGGTATTTTCCGTTATCTCTCCACAGGCTAGATGATAGGTACCTTTACATGCCGAGCACACAAATATCGACTTGTCAGAGAGAATGCATTATGAATACTATTTATTTACTATATATACTTATACTTTACCAAAATAGAAGGTTCTGTAAACAAGATACACCTTTGTTACTAGTTGTTTATTTTACTTAATATCTCCGTTTTTCGATTTTTTATATTCATCGCGATACTAACGCGAGTAACATAAAACTCGCGTTAGTATCGCGATGAATGTAAAAAATCGTAAAACGGAGATATTAAGTATCGTATACTTTCGACAATTACAGGAACGCACTGTTACCGCCACCTAGCGATTAAAAAAAATGAAGACAATTTGACAATGGATTCGTTTTGTTCAGACTATAACATGCACTTAAGGACAACGTATTATTTTGACCCGGTGCCAATTTTTATTCGAGATTTACGTGCATTTTGATAACTAAGAACGTTGTGACCAAGTGCTTTTACTAATTCCTTGCAAAATGTTTTTTTTTTGCCTAGGTTGGTATATTCACGAATTACTAGTATGATCGCCTAACTGAGCACATGCTGTTGAATTATTTATTTATGTCGGCGCTACAACAGAATGAGAAATACACTAATTAATACATTTTCGACATGATTGTGATGGTGCTTCCAGTTTATTTATTTCTCACATTATTAAACAATACAACTAGAAATCTTTGACTGCCCAACTGGGAACAAAAACCCGTTTTAGGGCAATCAAATTGACAAGTTTAGCTTATGTTAAGTGCCATTATACAAAATAGAATGAAAAAAATAGTATTTTCACAGTGTGGCAATATGATACATTTATAAAAAGTTGTAATTATCGAGTATAAAGATAAATAAATAAATAGTACACAAAAAACATATTAAATATATTTCGTTAAGCAAGTACAAAAAGCAAATTTAGTAGATTGTTTAAGACCACATGTTTGTCCTTTTTCCATTCCTTGGTTAGGTCTTTCAATCCAGTCAAGATCCCCTCCTCCCCAAAGAGCACAAACAATGCAACACAAATTCAGTAGGTAAAGCAAATCGAACCATGAGATAGTAGTAGTAATAAGGCCAAAGCGCCACTAATGTATATGTTTGTAATTATAAAAATAAATATTAATTGATAAACTAAAGTTTTTAAGACAAGATTTTTGTGCATAGCGCAAAGGGTGACAATTATTTTTATAAACAATAATTATTAGCCCGAAACACTCATCCAAATTGAAAAAACCTTCCGAGAAAAGATAAATGTCGCCGACAGGACTCGAACCTGCATCCTTCTGATTGACGGTCAGATGTCATATTTTTCACCAATAAAATGTAGACATAATTTGTCTCGACGCCATCTATGGAGGGATTTAGCCGTTACAAGCTTTTCTCATACTAATAAAGTTGGTTGTTTACAGGTGAAATATAATAAAAACAGTAATTATTGAATGAAACACTAGTATATATTGATTAACTTGGCGGGTTTGCGATAAGCCGACGTAGCTCAACGGTAGAGCATCTGACCGGACATCAGAAGGGTGGAGGTTCGAGTCCTGTCGGCGACATTTATCTTTTCTCGGAAGGTTTTTTCAATTTGGATGAGTGTTTCAGGCTAATAATTATTGTTTATAAAAATAAATTGTTATAGGTGAGAACACAATTTATTACAACATTAAATAAATGAATTAAAATTAACTCTGTATTCACCACTTTATTAGTACACACATATCTAGATGTTCCGAAAGCGATGCTTTCTTCATCAGGAATGTACGGAATAATGAAAAATAATAATTGCAAGTATAGACAAATGATAAACATAGAAGACAGTAATGTAAGAGTAGACAAATTATTAACATAAACAAAAATTGATTAAAGAAGGTAATTAATTAATCATAAATGTTACTAAATAATACTTGGAGCAGGTCGATGAGTTTGTATATTTGGGAAGTATGTTTACGAGAGATGGAAAGACTGATAGGGATATTGAAAGAAGAGTGAATGCAGGAAACTCCATTAACGGAGGACTGAACGCGGTTGGCGCTAACAAAAGTTGTCCAAAGAAGCGAAGCTATCAGTCCACAATGGAGTGCTGATACCAACCCTGATGTATGGCAGTGAGGCATGGAAATGGCAGAAGAAGGATGAAAGTAAATTGAATGCAGTAGAAATGAGATCTCTGAGGCGAATGTGTGGTAAAACCATGTAAGATCGTGTGAAAAATATTGAAATTCGTAAAGAATGCAAGGCTGATGTAAGCGTAATGAGTAAGATTAAGAAAGGGACGCTTAGATGGTTTGGGCATGTGGAGCGAATGAACGAAGAAAGGAGTGTAAGAAGAATGTATGACGCGAATGTGAATGGAAGAAGAAGCCGAGGACGTCCGAGGAAGATATGGCATGATCAAGTGAATCAAATACTTGAGTCGGGCCATGTCAGAAGTCGGAATAATAGAAGAGAATGTATGAGACGATGTATGAATGTGAATGAAGCAAGAAGTGTATGCCAAGATCGAGTTGTTTGGCGGTCCATCCTCTCTGCCTACCCCTGCGGGGAAACGGCGTGATGGTTAGTTAGTTAGTTATAAATGTTAATAAAAAAATATTATGTAACATTGAATAACAAATTTATATTAGAAATAATATTTATTATTAATATTAAGGTGAAAATAAATTCAAGAGATAGCTATTTAAAAAAAAAATGGATATTAATTAAATTTATTTCACTATTAACGCTTTTTCTGATTTCTTAAATTACAAATTTGTCTAATTGTAAACCGGTTGGATTTGTACGTAAAAATTTTAAATCTTTATTTATATCAAAAGAATAATTGTTATTATTTAAACACCTTAAGTGTTCCTTAACTCTAATACTGAAAGTTCTACAAGTCATTCCCATGTAAAAATAGTTGCAATCGTTACAAATTAATTTATATACCCCCGATTTATTTAAAATATATATATTTTTTAATTTTATTTGTATAAAAAGCTGGTTGGATAGTATTTGGGATGTTTTACAATATTCTTTGAATAGAGATAAGTTTAAATTACGGGTAAGTATCTATAAATGTTTATAAACACACATTTTAATATATAGTTATTATATAGGTGGTTTTAAGTAAAGTCAGTTATATGTAAGAATACGTTCCTTCTCAAGGAAGTGATTTAATTACTGAATCTTTCAACATAATCAAGGATTATCGTGCCTCTGTCCCACTATAGCGCACTCTGAAGCATTACATATATAGTTATTATATAGGTGGTTTTAAGTAAAGTTAGTTATATGTAAGAATACGTCCCTTCTCAAGGAAGTGATTCAATTGGTGAATATTTCAACATAATCAAGGATTATCGTGCCTCTGTCCCAATATAGCGCACTCTGAAGCATTACATATATAGTTATTATATATGTGGTTTTAAGTAAAGTCAGTTATATGTAAGAATACATTCCTTCTCAAGGAAGTGATTTAATTGGTGAATCTTTCAACATAATCAAGGATTATCGTGCCTCTGTCCCACTATAGCGCACTCTGAAGCATTACATATATAGTTATTATATAGGTGGTTTTAAGTAAAGTCAGTTATATGTAAGAATACGTTTCTTTTCAAGGAAGTGATTTAATTAGTGAATATTTCAACATAATCAAGGATTATCATGCATCTGTCCCACTATAGCGCCCTCTGAAGCATTACATATATAGTTATTATATAGGTGGTTTTAAGTAAAGTCAGTTATATGTAAGAATACGTTTCTTTTCAAGGAAGTGATTTAATTAGTGAATATTTCAACATAATCAAGGATTATCATGCATCTGTCCCACTATAGCGCACTCTGAAGCATTAAATATCTTGCTATTGAAATTGATGAACATCTCAGATGGAACTCACACATCGACGTCATTACAAAAAACTCACAAAGTACATGTACTTGTTTAGAAACACCCTCAATATCCTCAACACAAACGATATTATAAAAGTTTATTATGCTTTGTGTCAATCACGAATAGAGTAAGGGATAACTGGTTGGGGATCTGCCTTGGGCACTCACACAGAGCGGCTCAACATTGTCCAAAAAGGAGTAATTAAGATAATTCTGAAAGTTAAGGTTAGAACTCCGTCGAACGAAATATAGTTTCAGTATACAAAAACTTTACTCAAAAACATCTTATTTAAACTTAAAAAAATATGTATCTGAATACTCCATTGCCGAATATAAATACTCGTACTCAACCAGGCAATAAGTCAAAATATACAAATTTCCAAATGTAATACACCTTTTGAACAGAGGAATATTAAATTTCATGCTGCGAATTTATATAATGCCTTACCAAATCAATCAAACAAATTTACACAGATGAATATCTTTAAAAATAAACATGGCTAAGAGAACTGGTGATTATGCGAACTATACAAAGACAATTTAATTTTTATTAAAAAAAAGTGCAGCCCGCCTCAGAACAGGAAACCCTGGTGTGGAGGACTGTGAAAAAAAATCTGTAATATATACATGTATTTTTTATATTTATATCTTACCAATGTCAATATCAACTTGTTTTGAAAGCGAAGCTTCCCCATCACGATACTCAGTATACTATGAAATAATGACAAGGATAGACATTTTTTTGTTTAGGAAAGACTTCAACAAATTTTAAAACAAGTGATAAGGAGCGCCTAAGGTATTTATATAATAATAATTATTCTGAATTTGCCAACCATATTTTGGAAACAAATCGTTCTTTTGACATAAATAAAGGTTTAAATATTTTACACCTGAATACAACTGGTTTACAATTACATAGATATATTTGAAAATTTTAAAATTATAAAAAGTGTTAACAGTTTTATTAATATTAAAAAATGTGGTATTTCATTTTTTATATGTATTATTTAATATTTCAAAATATTTTTTTTTTCAATATTTTTATTAATTACTAACATACTTTCATCACTATCATTGATTTTTGTTTGTTTGTAATTTGTCTATTCTTACATTATTATTTTTCCGTGTTTATTATTTATCTATATTTGTCATTACTTCTTAATATACTGTGTATCCTGATGAGGGAAGCTTCGCTTCCGAAACATGTTGACATTTATATATTAAACAGTGGTGTAAACTAAATATTTCTTAAATTTTTTATTAATAATGAGACCACAAATTATTTATACTTTTTTTGAGGGAACTTTTAAATGATATAATCATTAAGTTCTGTTACGCTAATGTCAGACACTAGTAACTGTATAGCTGAACAGTAATCGAACGGAGATGTAGATATTTTTAAATGATATAATCATTAAGTTCTGTTACGCTAATGTCAGACACTAGTAACTGTACAGCTAAACAGTAATCGAACGGAGATGTAGATCTTTTTAAATGATATAATCGTTAAATTCTGTTACGTTAATGTCAGACACTAGTAACTGTACAGCTGAACAGTAATCGAACGGAGATGTAGATATTTTTGTTATAGTTATCAGATAACACATTATTATTTTTGTTATCGTTTTTCTTCCTATAAGTTAACTGATAATGTGAAAAAGTAGCTGCCACTATTCATCTGAAATATGAAATAATTTGAGCTGTGGAAAACACGGAAATAATGGTAAATAAATATTGACAATGAAATTTCAAAATTAATAATAAAAAAAATAAAAAAACTTACCACATGTTCTCCCGATTTATAAGCTAGTATTCTCGTGTATTTTTCTTTAACAACCTTACTAATGTGAATAGCACAGTATCGTGACCAAATCACGAAACCCTGCTCTAATAAACCTCTTTTAATATATGAGTAGTACAAGATTCTGAAGCTTCTTGAACGATTTGTTGACTAGTAATAATGTCGACCATTCTATTAGCCTAACTGACAATTTGTTGGTAATAAATTGTGAGTCAGCTTCTAGACCCTTAAAAATCACAGATCTTTAATACAGTCTTCTCGTTTTAGATTTTGTGGATATGTATGGATAATCAATTTTAGGTAATTTTTTTGTGAAGGTAGTATTATTCCATTTGCTAATGTTTAATTCCAAAGTATTATCCAAACACTACTAAGACATCGTAAGTCGGTCTTTTTGCCAAATTTCAGTCTTCTTGAGAATTTACCGAATAAAAAAATAAAAATGATCCTTATGCTTATAGGATATTTGAATAAAGTGTTTGCTTAATAGCGGATTGGAGTTATTTATGCATTCATCATGATATTTGTACGCAGCAAATGTATGTATCTAATTTTTACCAAATGATAATCCATTACAAGAAAGAGTTTATCGATCTTACCATAGTGTCAACTTGAATAAACATCTTTGGTTTTTGGTGCGAATTGATTTCATAGAATGTTTTTCCTTGTTTCAGAGAGCTAAATTACATCATCGAAGATTCCCTCGCCGGTATGAAATATTCGCAAGATGGAACCGAGAGACTGGACAAATCTTTAGTGGCAAACTTTGAAATACTCAACCTAGTGCCTAATTCCGACAAATCGAAGGAAGCTACTAAAGACGGCTCGTACCCCGAGCAGGACAGATTAAAGTGGAGGTCCGTGGGACGCGTCTCCGGGAGGAGCGTACAGCTGGACACCATCGTGTGGCCCGGGGGGGACATCGTAGTCTCGGGACTGTCAGCTCAAGCCAGAAGTGTCTTTAGAGTGGTCACGGCACTCGCTCCGCCTTTTGTTATGGAAAGTGAATTAGACGAAGACGGGCAATGTCTCCGAGGACTCCCGTGCCATCGCGTCCTCACTTCGGACAAAGATAACCTCACCTTGGTTTTCAACGAAATGGAAACCCAAGAACGATTGGAAGAAGCGGAAGAGGACGGCATCCAGGGATCTTTCTTTCCTCATCTCAAATACCAAGCGCAATTCGGTCCCTTCAATGACAAGTTTTTGCCTTTTATAAATAAATATAGATATCGAACCAACTGTTGCTACGGGCTGGCCATGGATCTGTTGGAGAACATTGCTCAGGAATTAGAATTCGATTTCCATTTGTACATAGTGAGTGACGGATTATTCGGAACTAGGAAGTTTTCCAGAAAGTATGTCAAACACAAAGAAGTTAAGTTTAATTTCAAGGAATCTCCCGCGCACGGCGGGAAGCCGGATTTTCGGAAAGAGTTTCGGAATGGCTACTTAGAAGCCACGGCCGAGGAACTGTTCGCCTCCTCGGAACAGAAGCTCGCATCGGAAGAGGACTTGAAGTGGAACGGGATCGTGGGAGACCTGGTGTCCGGAGCGGCACACATGTCGTTCGCGTCCCTCAGCATATCGAGCGCCAGATCCGAAGTCATAGATTACAGTGTTCCTTATTTCTACAGCGGTGTTTCGTTTCTCGCGGCTCCCCTAGAAAAGTCCGAAATACCACTGCTCGCATTCCTGTTGCCTTTTTCTCCCGAACTGTGGATAGCAATATTTACGTCGTTAAACGTTACTGCAATAGCGGTTGCCATTTACGAGTGGCTCTCTCCGTTCGGATTGAACCCTTGGGGCCGACAAAGATCCAAGAACTTCAGCATGTCGAGTGCCCTCTGGGTGATGTGGGGCTTGCTGTGCGGCCACTTGGTGGCCTTCAAGGCACCGAAGAGCTGGCCAAATAAGTTCCTCATAAACGTGTGGGGCGGATTCTCCGTCATTTTTGTCGCCAGTTACACCGCTAACATAGCCGCGCTCATAGCGGGGCAGTTCTTTCACAACGCGGTCGATGATTACAACGATCGAAATGTAAGTTAAATGGACTAATTACTTATTATTATTTTTTAAAATTGTTTATTATTTTAAAAAAATGAAGCAAGATACGGATATAAGGTTCTGTTAACCCAATCAATATGGTATGTCAAGAGATGTTTATATATTGCTATTTACATATGTTTTTTTTTATACATCATTACTTTTATCTTAATATCCCCACAGTTTTTATCGTTATTCTTTTATACATTTCGATCCTCCCATTTAATCACATTCAGATAATCAATTCCGTTCTCAAATTACTTTGCGAATCTGTCCAAGACATATTGATGTTTGCAATGAAGACCAAACAGGTTTGATACCCATCGGTAAATTACTTACAACATTTTTCTACCGTACTCAATATATGTTGTAGAAATAATGTTATAGAAATACATTTCGTTGGACTTATTTTCTGAGAATCCTAGGGAGATTTTACAGTAGAACACAAACGTGTTTTCCCTCTGTCCTTAAATATTACTTTTTATGTTAATTAAACTGTATTATACGACATGGCTGAAATGTTATACGTATAGATGCACATCCGTTTTACATTAATGTTAATATTTTTCTGACTTCCAAAATAAAATTTCGGTCCTATTGCGAAATAAGATATCAATATAATTATTCCTTTTATGGTTTCTTGCCATACGATTACAACCATTATGTTCCAAAATCCACGCATACATTATTCCAAAATGTTGACAGCATACGAATACTGAGGTGACCCGACAGTTGATCCCCCGATAGTTGCCCCCCCACATATTGGCCCCCTGATAGTTGATCCCTATAACAGTTGATCCCACCGACAGTTGATCCTATCGTTAGTTGATCCCCTAAAAGATTATTTCTAAAAAAAAGATTTTATTCGAAAAATTATAAAACCGCTTATCCTCTTTGCATACTTACTTTACAAATGAGGTCGTAAAGCAGAAATAATCTTTTAGGGGATCAACTGTCGGGATGCCAACTATCATGGAATCGAATACCGAACTTTTCAATGATCAATTAATAAATAAAACAAGCTTTTTCCTTGTTTTGATGATAATCGTAATCAACTCTAAAGTCATAGAAAATCCCTTCCTTCTAGCAACGGCTTCACTCCTGTAGCCTTCTACCGGCGCCCTCTTGTTCCTTATATTTAATTTCTGGGGCCATTTATCTCACAGTCTGGGGTCCGGCTTTATTTTCCGTTTCTTAACTGAAAGTTATTTTACGCCAACAGCCGTCCATTGTCTAACCTTTCTCCTTTGTCCTGACTCGGGCCGGTATCAGCCCCCATAAAGACGTTACCGAGAACAGTGTAGCCCTTCCTCCGCTCTATGATAATGTATTTATTTGCAGCTCCTGACGCAGAGAGTTGGGACTCCCAGGGCCTCGGCCGCGGAGTACTACGTGCAGCGGTCCAATCACCTCCTCTGGGACCACATGAAGAAATACGCACTGGCTGATGTGGAGGATGGTATTCGAAGACTGAGGTTAGGATCAACAATTAATATTTGCTTCTATGGAAATTCATCACCATATTTTATCCTATTCAAATGTTACATTAGCTTTTTGTCGAGAGAATTCAACGTCTTCATTATCGAAATCTTCACTTTGACGAGAAAAAATAAAGTCCATCTGTTAAACTTTAATAATTTCGAATGAATTGTTCAACCGCAGTTTGTACACATGGGATAAGGTAACATTTGAATACAATTCTATGGCAGGTTTATAAAATACCAGTTCCACCGTAAAACACTGAAATTATTATAGACGAATCCCCTTTTTAATGACCGACTTGCAGATTTGAATAAAATAATGTACACCACTTCCCAGGGAATTTAGAAGAACACGTGTCAGGGATTTTAATGAGCTTTCGGAAATCTGCTAGTCGGTCACATAAAAAAGACATGTGCTTAAACCACAATGAATTGCCATTTAAAAAAAGGATTCGCCTCGAAAGTGATATGAATGACGTATAACCAACTAAGATACAAGTGTGATTGGTACATTGTGTTCAAGTTTAATTTGTTGATTTCCGTTTTACTTTAAAGCTTTTAAAATTTAATAAAAACTTTAATTATTCAATTTAAAACGCATTTTTTCTAAGGTTTTCTCATTTAATTATTATTACCCATGACAGCTGTGTCGCCTTCTGAAGGCATTAAGTCACCTATAGACGATCCATTTACATTATTTCCATATGATGAAACTCATAAAATATTTTCACTACTTATAACATTTTCGATACTTCGAACTCGTGACGCTATCAATCGTCTCTGTTATAATCGATAGCTTGACAGAGCTATCGATTATAACTTAAATTATATAATTTAAAGATTCATTATTTAATCTTATCCGCCGGTAGAAAGACTATTATTGCTATGTAAATCGACCGCGATTTGACCTGTGCTGGTATTCTCTTGTGTTATTTTTTTTTCCATTTTTTAACTGTTTTTTGTCTTGATAAACTTTTTGTTTTATTTAATTGTCAGACAGTAGTGCAGTGTTTGCAGAGGTAGAGTGCGTTGATTGGCTACCTTGTTTATGAGCTCACTTTTCAGTGCTCCTACTGGTGTAGTGATCACATTTTAACCAATCACCGCTTATTTCTGTGAAATTACTTGTTTACAAATTAAATCTCAGCTTACGAACAAATAAAAAGTTTTGCTTTATGTGAACATGGTAAAAAAAAGAATTCCCGAAATAATGACAGCCCCACTATTGTTTCCCCCTACACCACCCACTCGGAAGAATCAGCTTCTTATGCCCAGGAGACAGAGATGGATATCGACCGTAACCGCGGTAATCCATCAGGACAAAAAATACTCTCCAGGACACAAGTATCCCTGATGGCCTTACAGGATGCATTGGCGGAAAAACCGTCAAAGGTATCAAAAGAACAGCAGCTCAAAGTGTCCCGAAATATTACAAGTGTTCTTGGATCTGTGGCCCAGCTCTTGCTTGAGAAAGAAGAACAGAGTGGAGATCTCAACTTAGCCCTTGCAAACATCAAGGTCCCGCAAGCTGAAAAAACGATGGCAGACAATTATACTAAGCAGTTGTTGGATAAAATTCAGCCACTAGATTCTGATCTGGGACCAGTGATGGGTCGAGTGGCTGATGCCACGGAGGCAAGCCTATCGTTTGCCAACATGGTCAAAAATGGGCCTCAGAACACGCCACGACCTCCAATCACCCGTACAGGACTTAGTGTTGGGACACCTAAGCCCGCCATATGCATCTTTCCGAAGCTGGATTCGGCTAAGAACAGCGACGTCTTACGACCATCTGAGCATGGGATCCGCGTTACGGGTATAAGGAACATCCGTAACAAAGGCGTAGTTATCCAAACCACTACTCGGGAAGACCAGGAAAAAATACTCAAAACCCCATGTCTAGCAAACTCGGCTACTCTGAGTGTCCGACCACCCACAAAACGGCATCAACGAGTGATATTCTTTAATGTTCCTCGGGAATTAATAGATGAATGTTTTCTCAGGAGTGCCTAAACGGGAATCCAGGACAAAGAGGACATAGAACCCACAGTGAAAACGTGCAAGTCACCTAGCTGGTGCTCGGACATGATCGACATGCCACCGGGTCTACGAGGTGCCTGCCCATCTACGTCACGTGCTGGTGAAGCAAGGGAAGGTCTTTGTTGACTGGAATGTGTGCCGCGTTCGTGACTTTATTGGGCTTACAGTGTCTTCTAAGTGCCAAATGATCGGACATTCCTTCAAATTCTGCAAGGACCAGCAGAAATGTGGACATTGTGCAAGTGAAGGTCATACCAGGACAGATTGCCCAAAAGCTGCCGCCAAGCCAGTATGTGCAATCTGTATCAGGTTTGGCAAGCCCGCTGGACATTCGACTGGAGACAAGGACACCTGCCCAGCTTATAAGGCTGCTCTTTCCAAGGACTTTGCCACCATCGATTATGGCGTATAAATGCATAGATGACGACGGTGATGTTATCTACACGAGGACAAATGACTTGAAACAGTGGACGGAAGAACATAAAATTGCCCATAATTTTACTTGTATACAACTAAACATTCGATCCATATCTAAAAACTAGGATGTTTTAAATGCCAACCTCCAAAATTGTTGGAATAATATAGATATCCTAATGCTATGTGAAACTTCAATAAAAAGAAACATACTTGTCTTTTAGAAATTCCCGGTTACAATAGCAATAGTTTCTGTCGCACATCCAAATCTGGAGGGGGTATAACCTTGTATATTCGGGATACTTTACCTTTCACCCAAAATTTACTAGAAACAAAGAAGTTCGAGAATATTTCCTGTATAATGACATTACTAAATAATTCTATACTCAATGTACTAGTAATATATAGACCACTAAATTTTAGTAAACAATCATTTATCCCCTGGCATAGACAATATCCGAATGTTTGACATAAAGAGACACATAGATATTTCGGGTCCTATATTAACCCATCTGGTAAACACAATTTTAACACAAGCTGTAATACCAGATGAACTCAAATGTAGTATTATCAGACCTATTTACAAAAGTGGGAAACATACTGATATAGGAAACTATAGACCGATTAGAAAAGATTCTCGAAAAATGCATATCTTTAAAACTAACTAAATTCTCGGAGTGCTTTTCTTTAATAGATCCCAATCAATTTGGTTTTCAAAAAAGAAGTACTAAAATGTTACTTCAGGATTTATCTAACTATATAAATAATGAATTAAATAATAAAAGACATATGTTGATACTATCCATAGACAATTGAAAGGCATTTGATACTATAGACCCGATGAAATTGTTAAATATTTTGGAAGCAACCGCCAAATCCAGGTAAAAATATCAGACAAATTTAGTAAAAGTAGAAATGTCAAAACAGGAGTTCCACAAGGGTCAATATTAGGTCCAACGCTGTATATTATCTTTGTATCACTTATGAACAAAATTTTCTCGTTTGTTAAACATCATGTATTCGTTGATGATACAGCACTTATAATCTCCCATAAAAATTTGGATACTGCATTAAAATTGTTACAGCTAGTTTTATTTCTTTATTAAAGTGGTCACATGACTCTGGTCTAATAATCAATGCTAAAAAAACGAAATTGATGCATATAAGATCCCCGCATGCAAGGTACAGCGAGGCACCTGTAATCATATCCCATTCATTTAATTGCATTCATAATAATATCGAACAGCCCTGCGCGTGTACAAGTATCGCATTAGTCAGCCAGTATGTAGATCTAGGTGTTACGGTGGATTGTAACATGAAATGGGAAGTACAAATTTCCAACCTCTGTAAGCGACTTCGAGTCATTGTAGAAATACTCCATAAGGTAAAATTTTATGTCCCTATAAAAAATATGAAACTAATTTATTTGTCTCTAGTAGAATCGAACTTAAGGTATGGGATAACTTCTTGGCGACACTCGTGTAAGACCAACATAAAACATTTACAGCTGATTCAAAACGCTATGGTAAAATTGCTAGTAAGTAAAACAGTTTTTAAGCAAAGGCGACACATTGATATCATATACAAATCAATTAATATGTACCTGTTCGTGGTATTTTGTGGCAAAAAAATCTACTGCAACATATATCTGAATATCTGTATAAGGCAGTGGGTGGATCATGTACACAATACACGTTTCACACAAAATATAGGAATGATAGTGCCAATATTTCAAAATAAATATGGTCAACGAACCCTTGAATACATTGTACCATTTGTATTTAATAAATTGCCGTACGAATTTAAAAACAATTGCTCTATGATGAAATTCTCAACCGATGTTAAGGGCGAGAGGGACGTCGGAGAGTTATTATTTATTAATTCAAAATAATGATAGTGTTATTACGCAATACGATAAACATAATGTTTTTAAATAGAAAAATATTTTATAAATTTACATAGGCTTAGCATTTATCAAAATATAACCAGAAATATTACTTTTTCTGACCGTCCCATTGTATGTTTTACAAAATATTTAAAATACGAATATGATTTTTAAGTGGAGAAAAGTATTTTTAATCCTTTATCGTTGCGTTTTTGTAAATAAACATATCCAAAGATTTGTAATCCGCATACGTAATGTTCATGAAAAAATTAAACTACACACTGTTCTTTTTTTTTAAATTTATCACATCGATAAGTTACAGAAAAACCTTCACAGCATATTTTAAGGATATTCAACTTGTTAAATGTTTTGTGAAACATGCGTAGAACGGTCAGAAATGTGTAATATTTCTGATCATATTTTGATAAATGCTAAACCCATGCAATTAAAAAAAACGTAATAAATATTTTTCTCTTTAAAAACACCATGTTTATCGTATTGCACAATAATATTATCATTATTTTGAATTAATAAATAATAACTCTCCGACGTCCCTCTCCCCGTTAAAGTGTTGGCTTTTGGAAAGTAACCTTGTGTATTGATGGTAACAAATATGACGGTCTCCTAGGCTGTATAGCTCCTCGATGTATGCTGTATTTACGCTATTTTGCTATTTCTTACATTGCCTATTGAACAAATATGATGGTTTCCTGATGGTATATTTACTTGATAGCTGAGGGTATCTGTAAAAAAAAAAACAATGTTTGTGTTACTATCATATTAAGTCTATCCTCACTGTAACCAACCTGTATTGCTGTCTTGTTTATATATTTTTTTAAATTTATTTATAAATTTATTTAATACTTGCCCATACTTTGATATTTTTGTAATATTAATGTTTTTTATAATGTTGATAATTTTATTATATTGATATATGTATTATATTGATATTTTTTACAATGTTGGTATTTTTATAATAGAGATATTTTTATAATATTGGTATTTTTATAATATTGATATTTTTATAATATTGGTATTTTTATAATATTGATATTTTTATAATATTGGTATTATTATAATATTGATATTTTTATAATATTGGTATTTTTATAATATTTAATTTTTATAATATTGATATTTTTATTATATTGATATTTTTATAATATTGATATTTTTATAATATCGGTATTTTTATAATATTGATATTTTTATAATATTGGTATTTTTATAATATTGAAATTTTTATTATATTGGTATTTTTATAATATTTTTATAATATTGGTACTTTTATAATTTGTAATTTTTTATGACATTGACATTTTTATAATATTATTTAAATCGGTGTTATAAAATTGGACTCTAGTATCTCAATAACAGAACTGTTATGCTGTTTCCATTATTTTTTTTTCTTTTTAAATTTTTTTCCATCTTATGTACATTGATCACAACATGGATGCGCCTCTATATCCTAATTTTGCCATACATTTATAAAATTGTTGTTTATTATTGTATTATATAATATTGTTGAAAAAAACTCCTGCTGACAAGCTACTTGCAGTGGCTTAGAGGGTATAAGTTCCCACTGTATATAATTAATACTATACAATAAAAAATAAATAAAAATAAAAACTATTATTAATAATGCTCTTAATAATCTCTGCCTAAATTGACGGTTATTTTAATGGATATTTTACTGTGAAGTTTCCCGACTTCTGAAGTAACATTGTTTACATTTAAGTAACGATCATTAGGTGGTTATCATTGGCGTTTCCAAATAAACAATAATTATGTACGGGTTTTTCCCTGCATAATTATACTAACTTGTATTATGGTTTATACATGATCCCGGCTTGAATATGTCTAGAAGTGGCCTGCGAATTACATTATTTGATTAATTTATGTAATAAGCTTTCTGATTATTACAATTTCAAGTCATTAGCGCAATATATTAATGAAGGCTCTTGAGTAGTCTACAAGGCAGTGTTTGAAGCTTCAGTAGTGTAATAAATATGATACGAAGTTTTACGCAGCTTTACGCAGAAGATAATCAGAACAATATTTAGGTAGCCGACTTAATAAAAACCTAATTATTCTACTTAGGTTGTTTTCTCAATCTCAATGATCGGGACCCCAACGTTAATTATATTGGCTAAAGTAGGCTCTTCATTTATTTTCTCTCTAATCCATAAACGTATCTTTTTAAATCTCTGGATCAGGGGTAATTTTCTGAGAAATTACGTCATTAGGGGAGCCGTTATTAACCGTTCAACTAACTGAAGTATTATATTTTATAATATCAGACAAATATATGGAGTAGGTACATTAGATCACCATACTAGGCGGCTGCCGGTTTCATGGACCAATGGAGTATAGTTACTTTGCATGAAGTGTAGTGTAAACACATGGATTTAGTATATAAATGTATGCCAAGATCGAGTTGTTTGGCGGTCCGTCCTCTCTGCCTACCCCTGCGGCGAAACAGCACGATGGTTAGTGAGTTAGTGTCAAAAAAGGAATGAAATTTTTTATTTTGTTCTTATTTAAGAATGGAGAACAAATTTTATAAAATGACCAAATGTTGATAAAATTCTACTCTGGTTTTAATGAAATTATCTATAATTATTTACATTTTCGTGAAATATTTCTAACAGTGTTTTTACTTATTGCAAATATGTAAATAATACAATTTTACCGATGTCTCGTTAAGAGAATAACGCAGATTTTTCGTTTATATTTTTGCCAGTCATGATATCTTGAGTCAGATGAGAAAACGCTATCTGCAGATGTATCCATGTTTTCATTAAGAATTCTTGTAAATGCAAATAGAGATGTCCTCGGAGAATTGAAATGTAAATCCAAAAACGGGATAGGGCAAAATAATGAAAAAGAGGAATACACGAACTAGATATTTCTGGATTGTTCCTTTACGGCATATGTTGAAACTGTGAACGAATTAATCAGACGGGGATGATTTATGTTAGCATTCACAAATAAAGAAGTTATTAAGTAAATGATTTAAAAATTAATGTCTAATCACCACTATATTATTACATACATATCAACATGTTTCATATACAGAATACTAAAAAATAATAATATCAAGTACAGACATGTGATAAACAAAGAACACAATAATGTTACAATAAAACATATTATAAACATAAATAAAAATATATTAAGTTGGGTAATAATTAATCAAAAATGTTAATAATTCTTTTAAAAGCATTGAACAACAAATTTAAATTAGAAATTAAAAATTAAATTATTTTTATTGTTAATATTAATATGAAAATAAATTCAAGGGATAGCTATTTAAAGAAAATATTATGAAATATATTTAATTGATTATTAACATTTTTTTCTTATTTCGAATTTGTCTAGTTGAATTAATATTAATAATGACGCCACAAAGTTAATACCGATCTCTTGAAGAAATTCTAAGGAATTTATTAATCGTACTAATTTATAATACATAGTGTGAGGTCTACCGACTAATTAACACTGGCACAAACAGTCTACCAGTACAATTTATAATACATAGTGTGTGGTCTACCGACTTATTATCACTGGCACATACAGTCTACCAGTACAATTTATAATACATAGTGTGTGGTCTACCGACTAACACTGGCACATACAGTCTACCAGTACAATTTATAATACATAGTGTAAGGTCTACCGACTTATAAACACTGGCACATACAACCTACCAGTACAATTTATAATACATAGTGTATGGTCTACCGACTTATAAACACTGACACATATAGTCTACCAGTACAATTTTACTTTTTTATGCAATCAACAAACTACTTAAATATTGTGAGTTTTTTTATAATGTATATCGTCCCGTTAGAGGTAAAAGACACTATGTGTCACACAACTAGTGTGGCACTTAATAAGTTTTTCCTCTAAGGGAATGATATTATATGAGCGGAATATTAATTATTCTGACTACTATATATAGTCACTTCTGGAATGTCTTGCTACTTGACAACTATACTTCTCGGTGGGTTTATATAAAGAATAATTGTAACTAAAGAACAGGGAGAATTCGTATTAAAAATGTCCCTTCAGATAGGTTGAAACAACGCCGTCGTTGCCCCGATAAAAAATGCATGAATGGGAATGTTTGTAAAAAAATTGCGTTTTTCCGTTTGTTCCTTGTCATCAAATTAGTAATGTTTATTAAAAATTCATTGCGAATGAGAACGCATTTGCCGAATATATCATAATATCATAGCCAGTGTGCTCTACTTTCCAATACTAGAATCCTCGATTATTGTTTTGTTTTATTTTATTTTAGTTATTTGTACATTTAAGTTTACAAATTAACTAATGATAACCTATATACTATTGGCAACTATTACATACAACTAATTATTATAACTTATATAATATTGAATACTATTAGATATAACTAATTACTATAACTTATATGCCATTATGCACTATTACATATAACTAATTATTATATCTTATATACTATTGCATATAACTTATATACTATTACATATAACTAATTATTATAACTTATATACTATTACACATAACTAAATATTTTAAATTATATACTAATACATATAACTAATTATTGCAACTTATTTACTATTACATATAACTAATTATTATATCTTAAATACTCCTATATACAATTACGTATAACTTACATATTATTATATAATATTACATGTACCAAATTATTCAAACATACATACTATTATATACTATTAAATGTAACTAATAATTTAAAATTATATACTATTATGTATTATTACATATAACTAATTATTATAACTTATATACTGTTGGATACTATTAGATATAACTAATGATAACTTATATACTATTGAATGCTATTATGTATAGCATTATTTATGTATGTATTTATAATAACAAAGCATGTATATAGCGCAGTTTTGTATTATTTCACTTGTGCTTTATATGTTATTTGAAAATTTGCTATCGGCTGACGTATTGTCCACCTCACTGGATGTGAAACGCTTGTGTTGAGGTGGCAATTTACAGGGGTGATTGTTCAGCTAGGATATTTAGATGACAAATAGATTAATACTATACAATATTTTTTTCAGAAGTATACTCATTTAAAGGCATAAAAGAATTTAGAAGCTGACAGGTTTACTGGGGGTGATTAATGATCTTACTTTTAAAATAACTTTTGTTTTACGTATTTCTGATATCACTAGGTGGAGAATTGGATAGCCTAATAGCATTGAACTTGAAACTTCTTGGTCCATAAGAGGTGACACAAACTGGAATATTAAAATTTTTTACATGTGATTGCCTTAGAACTCTAGTGCTTGTTCTTTCCTCAAATGTATGAATATTTTTACGTTGATGTGGTAGAATATTTTATTAATAGGTTTTTTTTCAATTTGGTATCATTTAGTTACTTAAAAATAAAATTAGTACTCCTCTTTAATTATTCTTATTCAATAGTATATAAGTTATTTAAGCGAGCCGTAATGACGAGTTAACTGTTCAAACTAAGTAGGTCGTATATGATACAAGAATCACTACTCTGCCCAATATTTTAAATGAAAATATCCATGATGTAAATTACATTGTGAGCAGAAAATAGTTGCGATGATCTTGAAATTCTTTAATCAAAAAACTATTCAAATATCGTGACTTAAGACCAAAAGACATCTGCTTTATGTTTAAGGCGTTCCACTTTCTAAAATTCGAACGAAATCACGCAATCATTACGCAGACGGCGAAAAGATGAGAATTCCCTAACAACGGCTGCACGTTTCGATTTACGCGAAAGAAGTATTACCAAAATGCGTGTTTTATTATATTTTATAAAGCTCAGAGATAAATATTAAAATGCTTTAGGGTCTAAAAATATCTAATTATTTATCAAAATAAACAATACGACAATATCCAAAAAAGAGTTCGTTAGTAGAAATTTTTTCCTTTTAAAGCTTTTTTATAGGTCTGATATTTTGTTACGAGAGATGTAAAGACTGATAGGGATTTTGAAAGAAGGGTGAATACATGAAACTTCATTAACGGAAGACTAAACGCGGTTGGTGCTAACAAAACATTGTCCAAAGAAGTGAAGCTAGCAGTCTACAATGGAATGTTGATACCAGCCCTGATGTATGGCAGTGAGGCATGGAATTGGCAGAGGAAGGATGAAAGTAAACCGAATGCCGTAGAAATGAGATCTCTGAAGCGAACGTGTGCTAAAACAATGTATGATTGTATGAAAAATAGTGAGATTACTAAAGAATGTAAGGCTGATGTAAGCGTAATGAGTAAGATTTAGAAAGGGACCCTTAGACAGTTTGTGCATGTAGAGTGAATGAACGAAGAAAGGAGTGTAAGAAGAATATATGCCGCGAATGTGAATTGAAGAAGAAGCCGGGGACGTCCGAGGAAGACATGGCACGATCAAGTGAATCAAATACTTGAGTCGGGCCATGTCAGAAGTCGGAATAATAGAAGACAACGTATGAGACGATGTATGAATGTGAATGAAGCAAAAAGTGTATGCCAAGATCGGGTTGTTTGGCGGTCCGTCCTCTCTGCCTACCCCTGCGGAAAAACGGCGTGATGGTTAGTTAGTTAGTTAGATACTCTATTTTTTCTAGACGTATAAAAAGACTCGCCAAGAAAAATCCCGGTTAAACGAAAGGCCAAGGTGTGTTCTAGTTGCAGTATTTAATTAAATCATCTATGATATTTGTAGGCCATCCAAATTTCAAACCAAAAACACATGATTTAGCATTACTTCCCATTGCATCGCCTAAAGTTTATACGCCAGTACGAATATACACGAAATAACTGAGAACACAACATTGCCGCGTACAAGTGCTAATTAATTTTAACGAAAGATTTTCCTAAATCTACCTAATAATCATAGGATGAGCGTGTGTTTGCAAATAGGAATATATGTACATATTTCATTCCTATATTCATTGTTCATTGCTAGGCGGGAAGAAATGTATCGATTTGGTAGCAGTTAGCAGCTTGCTGTAAATGTACCCGGCGTTGCTCGGGTGATAAGTTGTCCCTCCTGGATAATCAACCGCAACCACGTCGAAACCTCCGGTGGCCCTTACTACATTGTTACGGTGGGGTGAATAGCTGATTGGGCGAAGGAATTCTAATCCGGAATCCGCCGTATGTCACACTAATAGAATTACATCTTTACTGTGAGACTGTGACTTTTAAATACGTGGTGAAATATTGACAAACTGTCTTAAGGAGTATTACTGGACAAAATATATTATTCTGTCACAATAGTTCTCGGACTATCACATACATGCACCCATTTCTCGTCTACATACTCGTACACTTTTTAATAGTTTTTAAAATTATTTATTATGATTATTAAGTTAAAATTAATTCATAATTATTTCACTTTCTTAACTTAACTACATACATATCATATTAATTAACTACATTCCTTACATATTATATTAATTAACTAGATACATGTATATCATTCTTAACCTATTTTAATACTCATATTTTAACAATTATTTTTATAAACAATAATTATTAGCCTGAAACACTCATCCAAATTGAAAAAACCTTCGAGAAAAGATAAATGTCGCCGACAGGACTCGAACCTGCATCCTTCTGATATCCGGTCAGATGCTCTACCGTTGAGCTACGTCGGCTTATCGCAAACCCGCCAAGTTAATCAATATATACTAGTGTTTCATTCAATAATTACTATTTTTTATTATATTTCACATGTAAACATATATATCTAACCGGCAATCAGAAGGGTGCAGGTTCGAGTCCTGTCGGCGACATTTATCTTTTCTCGGAAGGTTTTTTCAATTTGGATGAGTGTTTCAGGCTAATAATTATTGTTTATAAAAATAATTGTTACCCTTTGCGCTATGCACAAAAATCTTGTCTTAAAAACTTTACTTTATCAATTAATACTTATATTTTAGATCATATTACTTAATAATACATAATATTATTTATATAGCTTACATATTATTCCTATATTACACATAATTCCTATAATACATTGTTATTTTGCTCACTTATTTTGAGTATGAACAGTTTTTAAATGTTCTCGCTTGATTAATCATCATTATCAATATGTTACCCGCAGTGCACTGAACAAACGTCAAAATTACCTCCGATGTTTTTTTTGAATTTTTATCAACTTATAAGTGACATACAACAGTAAACCTCAGTGTGGATAAATCCTGGGATAGTTCTCAAGTGGATCTCATGTTATTAACTGTTTTACATTCTCAATTACACAACAAACAACAATTTTCTACTGGAAAAGACATCCTCAATACCATCTCTGTTTTAAAGCAAGAGAGCAAAGTGTAAAGTGATAAAAGTGATCCAAAGCAACCGAGTAATATTAAAAAATTGTCATTGCTTTATGATTGTCCGATTAGTACATCAAAGATTTAATAAAAAAAAAACGGTATCAATAAAACGTAATAAATAATAAAGTTTTGTGTACGTAAATACCCCATCTATCGACCAACACAAGAACTTTTAGCAATCGCCTACCGAGAACTGTCATCTAGAGATAAGATTTTGTCGATAGATGTCGATGTGGGTAACCGCTTAACCAACTTAGCTAATGAGACCAGTTAAATTTACGCTATTTACACCGATGTCACACTTCAAGTTGAAGACTTGTTAATATTATCCTCCATTTTTATAAATCCCATATCATTGGCTGCTATCCTTATGATGATTGTAAAGTTTCATCCCGAACTCAATTAGATTACTTAATCGTAGACTTATAATCGGAAGCCAACACAGGAACAAACAATACAAACTTTACTACAACTATGAGAAATACTGCACGGCAAAGAGCATAGTACCCAACGGAAATTTACGACAGCAATATATTATTTGCAGGAATTTTTTTAATATCCTTATAAAGAAATGCAAACAAGAATACTATACTAAACAATTACAATTAGCTGATAATAATTCTAAAAAAACGTGGCAAGTTATAAACGAAATGTCAAATAGAAAGCATAAAGTACAAACTTTCCCCGATAAAATTGCAACAGTAGATAAAGTAGTATTAACGGATATGGGAAAAATTGCAAATAAATTTAATAATTTTTTTACAAATGTTGAGTCAGATTTAATAAATAACAATCCTTCATTTAGAAACAATACATCCAGACCTATTCAAATGGACATTGACATTGAAAATACTCCTGTTTTATCTAAATTTAAACGCGTAACTGAATCAGAAATTTTAAAACACCTAGAGTTCCTAGAGTCTAATGCACTTTTGTCCTCAAATCAATATGGTTTTAAATCAGGTCTTAGTACAGATGATGCCTTATTTAAACGAACAAGAAATATATACTCGTATACTAATCTTGACTCAAATATGAACAGTCTAACTATTTTCTTAGACTCAAAAAAGGCGTTCGATACCGTTAAGCATAATATATTGATTAGAAAACTCAATAATATAGGAATTAAACATAACTGCCTGTCATTATTAAAAACATATCTACTTGATCGCCGACAATGTACAAAAATTGGTGCTAATGTTAGTAAACAAGAATCTGTGAAGCATGGGGTTCCTCAAGGAACAGTTATCGGCCCGTTATTGTTACTCGTTTACATTAATGATCTATGTAACATGAAAATACCGGGAAAAATTTTCTCATTTGCTGATGATACTGCAATCACAGTACATGGTAAATCCTGGAACGAAGTCACTGAAAATGCCAATAAATGCGCCTCCATTATCAAAGAATGGCTCAACCAAAACCTTTTAACTCTGAACTGTGAAAAAACTATTTACATTCCTTTCTGTAATACCAAAAGGACGGCACCTCTAACCAACCTAAATATAAGGTTCCACAACAATGTTTTCAACCCTGTTATATGCCATAATTGTTCAGAAATGAGTTCAGGGAATACAGTTAAATATTTAGGAATTATAATAGATAGTCAATTCAAATGGACATATCGTGTAGAAAAGCTTGTAAGTAAATTAAGGTATTTAACTTACATATTTAAACGTTTGAACAACATAGTTGATATCAAAATAATGAAAATGGTATACCATGCACTGGTGCAATCATCAGTATCTTATGGAATAATCGGATGAAGGGGAATTTATAATACTTACCTTAAACCACTTGAAACATCTGAAAAATTAATACTAAAAATAATGTTACATAGTACCTTCCCCTCCATGCAACTATTCCATGAGGCTGAAGTGTTAGATATATGAAAAAATTATTGTCTACAGTGCCTAAACTATATATTTTCAAGACAAAAACCATTCCCAAAAAACGAAAATCGCTCTAGTAACAGGATAAATAACGTACTTGAAGTACCTTTGTGTAAAACTAGGCTTGCGCAGACACATGCTTTTTTTATTGCTCCTAAAATTTTTAATTTTCTATCTACAGATTGTAAGTGTCCACACATATCATCTTTAAACACATACAAAAATTTAAAAAAAAACTTCATTAAAACCAAAGATATCAACCTTTTCCTGCTATAATTGTATATTTTCCCCATTTTTCTTTCTTTGTTTTTCTATTTGTTTTCTTATCCAAGTTAAAATCTTTTATTTAACTTACCTTCAACATCCATGTATTAATACAAATAAACTAATATACTGCAACTAACTGATACCAGGTATGCCCACGCATGGCTTTGCCTATGTGGGATTTTTTTGTTTTATATACATTACAGATAGGTTGTTCAGATGTATTTATAATTTAATGTTAAAAAAAAAATGTCTATAATCATTGAACCTTGTTTGTATGAATGTATGTATCAAAAAATGAATTAATAAATAAAATAAAAATTAAAAAAAGATTCTCCGTTTTCGGGCTACGGGGAAGGAGATAAATATACCTCTACTATAGATACATTTAACATAAGTTTACCCATGTTTTAAAGATACCGGAATGATATTTTTATGTTGCATTGATTATAAGAGCATCGCATAGGAGCTAATGTACAATTTTTTGCTTGTCTACAATCCAAAAATTTGTTCTTCTTTTGTCTTTCTCTGTATCATGCACTATATTGCGTATTATGCATTTTCATACATTTTTACTTCATCCGAAATATAACAACATTTCAAAATGTCATGCACTCATATTATATTAAATTATGCACATGCATATTACGTATCACGTAGATCAGGTTATTACTATTTTTATAAAAAATAAAAAAAAGATTTACCTACAAATTAAAAACCTTTCCCTCTATAACTTCTCTTTATCATGCACATATACATTATTATACATACATATATATCATAAATATCTTACACTTATATACATACTATGTATTACGTTCTTTTTTCGTTAACTTGAAACATTTTTTTTTCTTTTTGTAGATAAAATCATTTAAATGTAAAAGCCCATCAGGTCGTTAAAAATGAATAAATAAATAAATAAATTAGTTAAGTGTTCTTACTGGTGTAGTTACTAATGAAAAAACAACTTTGCGGCTATATCTCATATGTGTGATAGAAACGGTCTCTAACTCTGGAATGAACTAATTTTACTTATTTATTTGAAACACACATTATTTAACATTAACATTTAAGAAAGCTTTGACTGCTCAACTCTGAACAAATTCCGTTTTAGGATATAAGTTTATGTCATATTAAGTGCCATTATACATAAATAGAAGAATAAAAAGTTAGTATTGACACAGTATGGTAATACAATATACCCGGAAAAAGACATAATCATTATGTATAAAGAGATTATGTATATGTGTTTGATAGGTACTGGTTGGCGTTATGAGTAAAAAAAATACGTTTTAAATTAAGTACTATAAAAACAAGATAATATTGTTGAATAATATTGATAAGATTGAGTTACGTATCACACAGATTTATGAGCCGACGACGAAACTCAGGGATGCAGCAAATAATTAGTAACATATTAAATATATTTTATTCAGTAAGTATAAAAAGCAACTTTAGTAAATTGTTTATAACCAAATGTTCGTCCTTTTTCCTTTCCTTGGTTAGGGTTTTTAATCCAGTTAAGATCTTGTCCCAAAGAGCACAAATAATGTAACATAAATTCAGTCATGTAAATATTTATTTCTAGGAACGGCTCCCTCGACCTGCTGATAGCGGACACGCCCATCCTGGACTACTACCGCGCCACCGACCACGGATGCAAGCTCCAGAGGATAGGAGAGACCTTCAACGAGGATACCTACGCCGTGGGCATGGCCAAGGGGTTCCCTTTAAAGGTGATTAGCAAACAGTTTACCAAGCCCGAAGACATGAAGTCCATGTTCAACTGCTTTACTTATAAGGTCTAAACTTGAGTACGCTTCTGCTGTTTTGGCCCCGTACCAGAAAAAAAAATGTAGACATATTGGAACAAGTAGAAAAAAAATCTCTGAAAAAATGTACGCATCATGAAGATGTGTTCTCTAATACGTACCAGCAAAGTTTTCAGTCTAAACATAATTTGACGGACAGTCCATACCTCCTGGAATGCTAAAAGCTGTCACCAATTAACTACTGCCAGAGGCGGCACCGCGATCTGGTATGCATACCACATGTTAAACTGACGTTTTGGCTCAGCGCAACATGACAGGGGGTATGGTGCTGTTAAATAACATATCTTTTTTGAAATATTTTAATTCATTTTTTTTTTGTATTTAATGTAAATCAAATTAAGTAATGTTCTTTTTAAATTCTTCAAGTATTCTAGTTTTTATTATAGTGACAGCTGTTTCGGCATTCACGGCCGTTTTCAAACTGCGGTACCACTTATTTATATGATTTTATTATTAGCCATATAATTGATTTATGATGATCGCACCATAACGGTTCAACTTGGATAGCCTTATAGTTGATTTGTGATGATCGCACCGGTAACGGTTCAACTTGGATAGCCTTATAGTTGATTTGTGATGATCGCACCGGTAACGGTTCAACTTGGATAGCCTTATAGTTGATTTGTGATGATCGCACCGGTAACGGTTCAACTTGGATAGCCTTATAGTTGATTTGAACAATAATATGCATCCTTATAAACCTACCCAATTGTTATCCATACCTAGTTCATAGACTTTACTCGCATCAATGTCCGCTGTGATTTCATTCACCTCGCATTAATTCGCACTCATTTCTCATATTTGTATTGTGTTTGTAACCGCATTAACAAAGGACTGAACGTGGTTGGAGCAAACAAAAATTTCTCCAATAAGCGAAGCTAGCAGTTCACAATGGAGTGCTGATTCCAACCCTTATGTATGGCAGTGAGGCATGGACCTGGCAGAGGAAGGATGAAAGTAGACTTAATTCTGTAGAAATGAGATCTCTGAGACGAATGTGTGGTAAAACCATGTATGATCGGTTTCATTATGTGGTACTTTAAATTAAATTAAATATGACCAATTTACTTTGGAACACAAATTTGCCCTACATAAATAAAAATAACGTTTTTTTTGTTACGGTTTAAATTTTATATTTTTATTTACGTAATCATATTTATATAGCAAACATGGTTTTTTTAAATGCGATAAACCCGCAAACCCAAAAATTGTGTTTTTTTTCATGGTCTATACTTCGTAATTTAAAACAAAAAATAAATAAAATACTTCTCATCAATACTAGATATTTATTAAATCTTCAAATAAATAAAAAAATGTGTCATTCAGTTTGGATGGGTATTTTGGCCTCAAATCCAAAATTAAGTTATGTATGTAACAGGCAGCGCAGCCATTCCTCTTAATTCATTAATTATTATTGATTTAATTTAAATATTGATTTAATTTTAATAAATGCTGTATTTGTTGCTAAATTTGAAAGAAACCTGATATGTATGACTTTGGCGTCTCAGATGTTTTAGAAATTCGAATTAACATTAATATGTATGTTTTTTTATTTGAGTTCTGACAATGTCTTAAATTGTTTATGTTATCAATTTGAACTTAATAAAAACTCGTCGTTGCGAATATTGCCATAAAACTAACACTACAGCTATAAATACATATTAATAATAATTTTAGAATAATTATTAAACACTAACGAGTTCCTCGCCATCACCTGCGACAGCTGAAGTAGCTCTCATATCGGAGGTTCCCGGAAATTTATCGTTGTCTGGTGACGCGCAAATTCTTAAAATATTCGCAAAATCCTTAACCAATTCTAAGGATTGACGGTAATGGATGGCCTTACCCCATCAATCACAAGTTCCCAAACTGTTTGCCTTGCGGTGAAGTTTCGCCGAAGGTTTCTGGCCTCTCTTTTCCTTTTGCCCGCCTAACATTTACACTTCAAATTTATACTTCCAAGGGTTACAAATTATGTGGAGCACTTTTACCGACGTGACATTGATCGGCGATGTGTGGATTAATGTTTTATTAGAACGTAGAAAATATTACATACAATAAAGGTTCTGCTGTACAATTCGTAAGAATATTTAATTATACCGTTTAATTAAGAATTACCATTTTTTTAATCAACTGTCGTATAAAATAACAACGAAATCCATAATATAAATTACTTAAGCCCTAAATTAAAATATATACTGTATTACCATAGCAACGGTGTGACAGTTATGCCACGACCGCACGATAGCCCAACCTCCCAACGCGAACGTTTGGGCGATTGTGTAGAAGGGTAGTTGGTGCACGTTGGGCCAACGTTGCCTCGAGTTCGGCGAGTTTTTTTCACACATTGGCCGTTCAGTACGAGTTCGGCAGGCGATCGCGACGGACGTGCTGCGCGAAGAATAAAACATGACTGAACTATGTTTATAATGACGAAAAAATACTCAAATATACAACCAACCTCCAAATACTAATAATAATCGTATTTGGATAATTTGTATAGTGCCGTTCTTCATGAAAAAAAACCTCAATAGCAATAGAAATGCATGTAATCCGATATACAATAGGGGCAAGTTTATTTTTTTTTCGCGTTGCAATGTGACTCAGGCTGTACGCAAAAATAATATACGGAGCTAAAACGTGCGCAAAAGCTATTCCTTATATTTATTTCCGGTATTATGAGTACCTAATGAGAAACGAATTGCATCAATAATATCATAAATTTCGGTAGACTTTTTATGAATATAGCTAAAATGGCATTACTAGTTTGGAGTTCGTAGTTGGAATGGTAGTTGCCCGATTTATAGTCACTATATGATCTGCCGACGTCCTAACTTCGAACCGAGATTGGGTTGGGACGTTGGGTGATTGTGTGGTCGTAGCATTACGTTTTCAATTTGCTAAATTTATTTATTGGCCACCAGTGTAATTTGACTATAAAATACAATCCTTTGTCTTTATCACATTAATAGAACATTGATAACAAATGCAGAGAAAGCTGTTGCTTCATTAAAAACCAGCGTAATGGATCATCCACCATGAACTAGTCATTTCCCAATAGCTTTTGGTAGAATGACGCAAGTTGTAGCTATAAAAAATACAAGTTTAGAGGAAGAATTACGGGCTAATTAAAAAGTCAGTGTGCAATATAGTTTTGAATGATGAATACTTGAAGCAGATCGATGAGTTTCTATATTTGGTAAGTGTGTTTACGAGAGATGGAAAGACTAGTAGGGATATCGAAAGAAGGGTGAATGAAGAAAACTTCATTAACGGAGGATTGACCGCGATTGGCGCTAACAAAAATTGTCTAAAGAAGCGAAGCTAGCAGTCCAGAAGCGAAGCTAGCAGTCCACAATGTGTCCAGTGCTGATACCAACCCTGATGTATGGCAGTGAGGCATGGAATTGGCAGAGGAAGGATGAAAGTAAACTGAATGCCGTAGAAATGAGATCTCTGAAGCGGATGTGTGGTAAATCCATGTATGATCCTGTGAAAAATCTTGAGATTTGTACAGAATGCAAGGCGGGTGTAAGCGTAATGAGAAAGATTAAGAAAGGAACGCTTAGATGGTTTGGGCATGTAGAGCGAATGAACGAAGGAAGAGCGTAAGTAGAATATATGACGCGAATGTGAATGGAAGAAGAAGCCGAGGACGCCCAAGGAAGACATGGCACGATCAAGTCAATCAAATACTTGAGTCAAAAGTCGGAATAATAGAAGAGAATGTATGAGACGATATATGAAAGTGAATGAAGCAAGAATTGTACGCCAAGATCGAGTTGTTTGACGAGCTGGCAGCTTGGACCCTAGAACGTGTACACTCATTCAACATCCAGTGGTAGAGATACTGAATAATAAAAGTAAAAGAACACAAATCAAAAAATAAGATACAGAAAAAGAATAAAAGAAAGAAAACAAAAATTAGAGCATATTATAACATGTCTACTACCACCATAAAGTATAATAAATATAGAATATAATGAAGAAAAAATATTAGAGCACATTATAACATGTCTACTACCACCATAAAGTATAATAAATATAGAATATGATGAAGAAAAAATATTAGAGCACATTATATCATGTCTACTACCACCATAAAGTATAATAAATATAAAATATGATGAAGAAAAAAATATCACCACCATAAAGTATAATACCACCATAAAGTATAATAAATATAGAATATGATGAAGAAAAAATATTAGAGCACATTATATCATGTCTACTACCACCATAAAGTATAATAAATATAAAATATGATGAAGAAAAAAATATTAGAGCACATTATATCATGTCTACTACCACCATAAAGTATAATAAATATAGAATATGATGAAGAAAAAATATTAGAGCACATTATATCATGTCTACTACCACCATAAAGTATAATAAATATAGAATATGATGAAGAAAAAATATTAGAGCACATTATATCATGTCTACTACCACCATAAAGTATAATAAATATCGAATATGATGAAGAAAAAATATTAGAGCACATTATAACATGTCTACTACCACCATAAAGTATAATAAATATAGAATATGATGAAGAAAAAATATTAGAGCACATTATATCATGTCTACTACCACCATAAAGTATAATAAATATAAAATATTATATAGAAAGAGAAGAAAAAAATATTAGAGCTCATTATAACATGTCTACTGCCACCATAAAGTATAATAAATATAGAATATGATGAAGAAAAAATATTAGAGCACATTATATCATGTCTACTACTACCACCATAAAGTATAATAAATATAAAATATTATATAGAAAGAGAAGAAAAAATATTAGAGCACATTATATCATGTCTACTACCACCATAAAGTATAATAAATATAAAATATTATATAGAAAGAGAAGAAAAAAATATTAGAGCTCATTATAACATGTCTACTGCCACCATAAAGTATAATAAATATAGAATATGATGAAGAAAAAATATTAGAGCACATTATATCATGTCTACTACCACTCTGATCTGCCGGCCTCTGTGTTTCCTCCATCCTATAACATGGGTCTCTTCAAGACCCAAGTTCACTCCTTCCTATCCTCTAAAAGATCCTCCACACAGCATCCCCAAAGATGATATAGGCCTTGAGGGAAATTGTTTCCTCCTTGGTCTCCTGTGTGGAGTTACTGTAAAAAAAAAAAAAAAACCATAAAGTATAATAAATATAAAATATTATATAGAAAGAGAAGAAAAAAATATTAGAGCTCATTATAACATGTCTACTACCACCATAAAGTATAATAAATATAAAATATTATATAGAAAGAGAAGAAAAAAATATTAGAGCTCATTATAATTATTCGATTCCGACAACGCAGTTGAAGCAGATTTGGGATGTTTCGGATTGAGGATCATTTTGTAAATCTTTTGACTCTTCTTTGTGTTTAATTTTAATATGGTTTAACATCGCCGTCGTAGAATCATTACGTCCAACACCACTTCGTGAAATCAAAGAATTGCACAAGGAACATTTCACTTTGCTTTTATCTTCTTCAATCTCGTCGTAAAATTAACAAATTCGCGATCTTTCCGTGAACTCATCTTTGATAGATTGAACCGAGTTATTCGGCCGAGTACTCGGTTTGGCAAACATCAAACCGAGTAAAACTAGTACTCGTTAACTCGGTAAAACTTGTACTCGGCGCATCTCTAATAAAAAGTTATTAACATTTTTTTTATTTATCTTTTTAAACATTTATTTATTTATAGTGTTGGCAGTGGATCCATTTGCGCACCGATGCGTGAATTTTTCGTCTTATTCTATAAGTGTCTTTAGGTAACACTAACCGGCTGGCCTAGCTAAGCAAGTTTACCCCCGAATATTAAGTATATACTCGTAAGGTTACTGCAATTGTGCTACAGGCTATTTTAAAAACCAATCATTTATTGATAACATTTAGGATCCGGGGTTTAAATGATTATATTTGAAAAGCTTATTTTAGACCGCTTTTTTCACCCCAATACCATCGCCGTTTAAAGACAATTTTTAAAAGATCGTAATGGAAAATAAAATGTCTACATAAATCAAACATTCCCAATGGATGTACATATTCATTTTTTCTTAACGAGGAACTCAATGGATCGGAGTTCACACACAAAAGATTTTCAAGAAACGTTCACGGAAAGTATCAAATTTCCACAACTGATTGTATTTTACTGGATCTTACACTGAAGTATCCGTATGTACTCGTATGTAGTTAGATCATTTTCCCTGAATGTCAATATCCAACACATTAGCGCTGCGAGTGGGCTAGTCTCTGAGAGCTCATCTCTTGTTGTCGTTCCGGACAGTTTACACGGGGTCCCATCGCCACGCGCATTATTCATGCTTACCCTGTACATCTGGTATACACTGTACACGCGGTGTAAACAAACTTACATTGTACGTGTGGTGTAAATACGAGCAAATCCACCATTAATCAACTATGATGGGCTCAGTTAATAACGGCGCCGTTAGACAAACATCTCGTAATGTTTCGCTGGCTCATTAATCTAACGCGGCCTTCATTGGAAGGAAAACTGCGTATTGATTACATTCCGTTTTATACGTTCCTTGAGGTGGCGGCTTGAACCTCTGTCATGATGATTAGATATATCGAAATAAGTATTTATTTTAATTCGATCACAAGAATCTCACTTTCCAAAACAACCATCTTTGGTCATGGCACAAGTTAATGAGTTTGTGGGTAGATATATAAGTCAGATGCAAAATGCACTAAGAACTAATAATATTGTGACCGTATTAATATTCTTAATGTATTTTATCTCAACGCTGTTTTTTTTAAAAATTTTATTAGATAAGTACATATTTACAATAAAATTTGAATATGTTAAATATTGCTTACCGAAGTTGACGACACTAAAATATTAAAAGCCTGTTTCTGTTTTCTATACATATATGTGTGGTTAATTTTACAGTCCCTCTTAAAATAATAATGAAGTTTAACACTTGCTGATATTTAGATATTTTTATAATATTGATGTTTTTATAATATTGATATTTTTTATAATATTGATATTTTTGTAATATTGATATTTTTTATAATATTGATATTTTTTATAATATTGATATTTTTTATAATATTGATATTTTTGTAATATTGATATTTTTTATAATATTGATATTTTTGTAATATTGATATTTTTTATAATATTGATATTTTTTATAATATTCATATTTTTATAATATTGATATTTTTTATTATATTGAAATTTTTATAATTTTAATATTTTTATAATATTGATATTTTTATAATATTCAAATTTTTATAATATTGATATTTTTTATAATATTGAATTTTTTACAATACTGATGTTTTTATAATATTTATATTTTTATAATATTAATATTTTTATAATATTGATATTTTTAAAATATTGATATTTTTATAATATTGATATTTTTATAATATTGATATTTTTTTAATATTAATATTTTTATAATATTCATATTTTTATAATATTGATATTTTTTATAATATTGAAATTTTTACAATACTGATGTTTTTGTAATATTAATATTTTTATAATATTGATATTTTTATAACATTATTTGAAACGATATTATGAAATTGAACTCTTAGTATCTCTATAACAAAACTGTCATGATGTTTTCGTATTAAATTTTTTAACTTGAATATATTGATCACAACATGCATATTATTTTAATTTTTGCCTACATTTGTATGGTTGATATTTATTGTTGTATTATATAATATTGTCGAACTAAACTCCTGCTGACAAGCTTCTTGCCGTGGCTTAGCGGGTACAAGTTCCCATTGTATGTAATTAATATTATACAATGCATTAAAAGGATATTTATTTTGTTTTCAGGACAGTATTTCGGCCCTCATATCGAAATACTCTTCCAACGGATATATGGACATTCTTCAAGAGAAATGGTACGGAGGCCTTCCTTGCTTCAAAATGGGCACAGACTACGGAATACAGCCCCGGCCATTGGGTATGATTCCCTTTTATAATTTTTTTCCAACCCATACTAAATTGACAAAAGACCTACTTGATTCAAAATTTTCAACGTGTCTTCGAATGTTTGCTACCGCTATTAAATTCAGTTTATAGGAAAATCCTTACAATAATTACAATATAGGGAATCATGACGTTATCAGTAATCCACCCACAACAGAAAATGCAGCTTAAGTAAACAGGGATCATAAGCTATCAATATCTGTATACAGCACGTAATGAATTAAGAAATTTAATAAGGTTTTCAAAAACTTAAATTAATCTCTGTGGATAATCCTTCCTGGAGCAGCTATATTCAACAGGGAAATAACGGAGCATCGCTGTTTTATGAAGTAACTAGTCCCAAATATTTTCCCATTGCATGTAAATACAATCATAAAGTCCTGTTAGTTGAAAAACACTTTTGGGTCTGGCAACACTTTCAATAGAATCTGATCGTCGGCGAGTGTTCAACGTAATTTTTTAATACTGAATTTTTTTTTCTAAAAATGCCACAGAATTAAAAAATGCATTAGAAAACACGAAGAGATGACTCTCATTGGGTACCTAATCCATTTCACTCTTAATTTTTGTTTTTGTTGTTGTTATTTTATGGCTTTCACCCATTAAGGGCGATCTTGGCCGTGTTTATTTAGTTAGATTTGAACAGTACAGATTGTTCTAAAAAATAGTTACTTTTAAACAGGATATAATATTTGGGCAAATAAAATCGAACCAAATAAGTTACACTGTAAATTTATGTGTTTTTAATCCATAATCACTTAAATTTTAATGCTATTTTTATAAATGTATTTTACTAATAAATTGTTAATGAGTTGAGTTAAGACTTAGAAGGCGGGGAATACTGGCAGGGAATTCAATTTTAAGTTTCATCGATTCATGCATTAAGTTCGCAAATTGGTCATTGATAGGACACTCAAAGAAATTATGGACCGAGTATCCTCTGACCCACAATCAGAATAAGGCGAGCTGACTATGTGAAATCTGGCGGAATGACTAAGACAAGAAGTGTAACCTGGTCTTAATCAAGCTATGGAGGAAATATATTCTTTTGGCAGGCATTTGGTATTTGTGAAACCAGGGTTTGACAGGAATAAAAGGTTGTATTAATGAGTACTGATGACCTTTTGTTAGAAAAGCTATTTTCCTTTCAGAGGACCATTGGAGTTTGTATTTCTTTTTTAGAATACACTCTAGGATTTAATAAATATTATTTCAGTACTAAATATTTCATAATACACGAGGTAATACTATTATTTTAATAGAATCACCATATCCCACTCTTAAACTCTGTGATGCGAGGTATTCAGTATAACTTCAAATCACCTCCGAAACTCTATTGAAGCCAGCCAAAAGGTAAGCTTTTAGAAGCTGGGCGTACTGTAAAATGTAGGGTGTACAAGGCCCGCAAATACTATCACAGGCGCAATTCAGAATTGTTTTATTTTTATTTATTTATATCTTTATATTACGTAGTACCACATAACATAATATATTTTTTTAAGTATAATAAAAATGCTTTGTATGGTGGAGTGTAAGGTAGGTTTGAACAGGTTATATGTGAATGAAGTGTTATATGTGTCGTAACCACGTAACTATGAGAACCTGTGCCGAGGTGTTCAAGTGGATGTTTTTATTTTTATTTATTTATTTATAAAATACCTGATATTTAATGGAGACATTTACATGGAGTAGATAAATTAGATCACCATACTAGGCGGCTGCCTGTTTCATGGTGATCAATGGAGTATAGTTACTTTGTATGAAGTCTAGTGTAAACATATGGATTTATTATATTAATTATATTAACATGCTGACAATTGGAAAAATAATAAAAGAAAGTAGAAGGTAGAAAGGAGAAAAAGACCTGCGTAAGGAAAGATGTGTTAGATGTGAAGTATTGATGTGTATTGATAATAAATTTGATAGAATTTGAAGTCAAATACATTTTTTGTTTTTGTTTTAGTTACAATAGGCAAATCCTTTAAAAAATAATAAACGTGTAATTATAGATAATTTCGACTAAGTTTGATAATATTAAAGTATATAAAGTATATTGCACGGATAAGGAGAGAGGGGACTATCAAGTAAGTATAGTATTTAATGTATTGGGTTATGTTTGGTTTGGTTTTATCTTGTTTTGAATAACATGAAACCTTGTTTTTTGATCCAGACTGTGACATATTTTTTATATTAATTGTAGGTATTATATTCACAGTTTACATTGTGCAAATTTCAAAAAGACCCTATGGTGGTAATCGACTCTGGTTTAGAAAATCCTCGACTGGAAAATGGACTCTCCGTCTGATAGATTTACCAAGTTGGACAAACAAAGTACATGAATATATTATTCATCAACGATGGGCAATGCTGATAATTATCCTTTGCCGGTATTTTGATGTAAAAACATTGAGGAGCTGGCCGTATTCGTGTTTCGACATTAAGCACTCACACATACATAGTGATATATATCAGTTGTTCTATAGATCAACTCTGAAATTATTTTCCAGCTTTCCCGTTTCTTGGTTCTGGCACGATATAAGTTCGTTCTTTTCTATTCCAAATACACCTTGCAAAACATCCCATAAACTTAGTCTATGCGGGTGAAAAAATCTATTAAAAATCGTTACAACAATATCTAATATATAGAGTTGTCGCTTGTTTATACCAAATATAAGAATCATTAACAACCTTATTGACAGCCCTGCCATCCTCGCCACTGTTAAATTAAATGTACCGACGAAGAACACAAGACAAACTGTAACATTTTTCTGCAACACTTACACAACCAACTATCAGACTCATTCATTAACCAATAGGATGCATGATCTGGGGAACAGGTTTGGAGGTGTTGTTGATATATATGCTGATTCCATTTATACAGTAAAGCGTCATCTATACCAGCATTTTGATAAATCTTATACAATATGTAGTATTGTATTTTGGATAATGTAGTGATAATGATTTGTGTTATAATGTTGTGTTGGTTTTCTATTTGATGTCATTGTTAAACGCTTGAAAAGATTGTTCATTACTTTATGCTTTAGAATCTCTATGTCCTTGAAATTTTCGGTAGCTGTTTATATTATGTTCTAAAATCCATCTTAATGCCCAGATGGAAGTATAATCAAATAAATAAATTAATTGAGTAAAATGTGTAAGAGTGAGTAGTATGTAAAATAAAACATTGCATTTAAACTACAACGAACAAAGGTTCACCTTAAAATAACACCGCTTTATTCCAGAAACATTTTGCTGTTATTCCTTGAAACTTAAACAAAAGCTTTGTTGTTTTGTCAATAGGTGTAGCGGCCGTCGCGGGGGTGTTCATCCTGCTGGGGGTGGGTATGGCAGTCGGCTGCCTTATCCTGTTCGTGGAGCATATGTTCTACCGATACACCCTCCCTCTCCTCAGACATAAACCAAAGGGAACCATCTGGAGAAGCAGGAACATCATGTTTTTTAGTCAGGTGCGAATATAATCAGATTTACCAACTCGTGGATACGAAACACTAAATAACTTTTTTAATTGGAGAAATTAATTTACAAGTGGACGTAAAAATATTTTACAGTTGAACTATATAACTGTGACGCCATTGAAAGAATTATCCGCTCTGATTTATTTTATTTGACTAATTTCAGAAATTATACCGCTTCATTAACTGCGTAGAGCTGGTGTCTCCCCATCACGCGGCTCGGGAGCTGGTCCACACTCTGAGGCAGGGCCAAATCACATCATTGTTCCAGAAAAGCGTTAAAAGGGTATGTTTTCTATTAATCGATCGAATGGTTTATTCACTGAAATTGATTTATTAATTAACTATACCAACTATAAATACTATCCAACCACTTTTTTATACTAACAATTAATTTCAATAAATTGTATTTTAAATAACAAAGATAAAGATAATATTTTAAATAAATCGGGGGAATATAAATTAATTTGTAACGGTTTCAACTATTTTTACACAGGAAAGACTTTTCGAAATTTCAGTATTAGAGTTAAGGAACACTTACTCGAATTATTCTGAATTTGTCAATCATATTTTAGAAACCAATCATTATTTCGATATAAATAAAGAATGGTCCAGAAAGTGGATGTGTGAAAGTGATAAAATCGAAAGATGGAAAAATGTTGACGAATGAGAAAGAAATAAAAAAGAGATGGATGAAATACTTTGAAGAGGTCTTCGAAAGCAATCCGAGTGATAGAGATTCCAGTGGCGATTCAGGTATGAATGACGATGGGGTGAATGTTCCCAAAATTAGCATGGATGAAATTAAAAGATCAATTAGATGTATGAAGAATGGTAAGGCTGTTGGTTTCGACAATATTGCTGCTGAATACTTTAAACGAAATAGCCGTATAATTCTCACATGGTTATGCAAACTTTTTAACCAGTGTCTAGAGGAGGGTAACACCCCATTAGATTGGAGAAGGGCTGTGATCATGCCTCTATACAAAGGTAAAGGGTCACGCATGGAATGTGGAAATAACAGGGCTATTAGCCTGCTAAGTTCAGTTGGTAAGCTGTATGGTAGGATATTGATTGAAAGGGTACAAATGAAAACAAAGGATAAAATATGGGATGTGCAAGGCGCATTTATGAGTGGAAGGGGGTGCATGGATCAGATTTTCTCGTTGCGTATGCTCACAGAGAAGTTTCTGGCAAAAAAACAGAAACTTTTCTGTGCTTTTGTAGATCTACAAAAAGCATACGACAGAGTTGACAGAAAAAAGTTATGGAAGGTGTTGTCTAAGTATGGTGTGAATACAAATCTTATACAGGCAATCGCATCGCTGTACGAGGGAAGCGTTGCATGTGTTAGGGCAAACGGTGATTTTACGGGGTGGTTTGACATCACAAAAGGTGTTAAGCAAGGCTGCGTAATGTCACCGTGGTTATTCAATCTATACATGGATAATTGTATGCAAGAATTGAAAGAGGTGGGCCTGGGCGCGAAAATGAGTAGTCTGCAAGTATGTTGTCTGTTGTATGCTGATGATGCGGTGCTGATTGCTAACAGTATGGAAGATCTACAGTCCCTCGTATCTAGGATGAACGAAGTATGTATGATGAATGAGCTAATGATGAATGTAAATAAGTCCAAAGTCATGGTGTTTGAAAGAGAGAGTACGAAAACAGTATGCAATATAGTTGTGAATGATGAATACTTGGAGCAGGTTGATGAGTTTGTGTATTTGGGAAGTATGTTTACGAGAGATGGAAAGACTGATAGGGATATTGAAAGAAGGGTGAACGCAGGAAACTCCATTAACGGAGGACTGAACGCGGTTGGCGCAAACAAAAAGTTGTCCAAGGAAGCGAAGCTAGCAGTCCACAATGGAGTGCTGATACCAACCTTGATGTATGGCAGTGAGGCATGGAACTAGCAGAGGAAGGATGAAAATAGACTGAATGCTGTAGAAATGAGATCTCTGAGACGAATGTGTGGTAAAACCATGTATGATCGTGTGAAAAATGTTGAGATTCGTAAAGTATGCAAGGCTGATGTAAGCGTAGTAAGCAAGATTAAGAAAGGGACGCAATGCTGCGGCGAGAATTATATATAGTGAGCCTAAATATTGTCACATAACTCCACTTCTAAGGGATCGCCTTCATTGGCTTCGATGCCCTGAAAGAATAGAATTCAAAATTTGCTTAACAGCCTTCAAAGCACTCCACGGAAAGGCACCAGCCTATATATCTGAACTCTGTGTCCGACAAAACCCAGGTGATAGACAGCTTTCTTTGAGGTCCGCAGATTTGAATGCTGCTAACCGATTAGTTGAACCCTCTCGGTCAAATAAACCCGTGTACTATGATCGCGCTTTTTGTATATCGGGCCCGGTCATCTGGAATAAGCTTCCCCCAAATATTGCTAACATTCAGAATTTAGCAGAGTTCAAACGGGTATTGAAAACAAAATTATTCAAAAAATCCTATCCGACATAAAACATAAATTCATGTACGTAGAAACATAATTTCAGGACATTTTTTCTTTTTTCTTTTTTTTTTTTTTCTTTTTCTTTTTCTTTTTCTTTTTCTTTTTCTTTTTCTTTTTTCTTTTTTTTTTTTTCTTTTTTCTTTTTCTTTTAATCCTCCATAGCTTATTTAGTTGCGGTTTTCTCTCCTTGTTATTTAATTCCATTAGTATTCAGTGAAAAACCATTTATATAATGTGATATAATTTTCTCTTGTTATTTGTACCTACTATATATTTGATTATTTACACCCTTAGTTTCTAAATTGTTATTTTATAATACCCTGCTCATGAATATTGTATGTCATAGTATTAATTTGCATATTGTATATATATTATAATAACAGATATACTATGTAGTATATCTGTTATTTTACAATTTAGGTTAGGTTAGTTAGTGTAAAGCGCACTTGAGGTGAACCTTCACAAAACTGCGCTATAGAAATTAACTCTTATTATTATTATTATTATTATTAGATGGTTTGGGCATGTAGAGCGAATGAATGAAAAAAGGAGTGTAAGGAGAATATATGACGCGAATGTGAATGGAAGAAGAAGCCGGGGACGTCCAAGGAAGACGTGGCACGATCAAGTGAATCAAATACTTGAGTCGGGCCATGTCAGAAGTCGGAATAACAGAAGAGAATGTATGAGACGTTGTATGAAAGTGAATGAAGCAAGAAGTGTATGCCAAGATCGAGTTGTTTGGCGGTCTATCCTCTCTGCCTACCCCTGCGGAGAAACGGCGTGATGGTTAGTTAGTTAGTTAGTTAGTTAAAGGTGTAAACATTTAACATACAAATACAACCGGTTTACAATTCGACAAATTTGAAATTTTAGAAATCGGAAAAAGCGTTAATAGTGAATTAAATCTAATCAATAATCTTTTTTTTGTCTGTCTTGAATTTATTTTCATTAATAATCTTTTTTTTTATATCTGTCTTGAATTTATTTTCATTAATAATCTTTTTTTTATATCTGTCTTGAATTTATTTTCATTAATAATCTTTTTTTTATATCTGTCTTGAATTTATTTTCATTAATAATCTTTTTTTTATATCTGTCTTGAATTTATTTTCACATTAATATTAATAATAAAATCTTTTTTAATTTCTAATACAAATTTGTTATTCAAAGTTTTATAATTTTTTTTAATAACATTTTTTTATTAATTACTTGCCTTCTGTAATAATTTTTTGTTTATGTTTACCATTTGTCTATAATTGAAATTATTATTTTTTAGTATTCTCTATATTCCTGATGAGGAAAGCATCGCTTTCGAAACATATTAATATTTAAATACGAATAAAGTGGTGATTACAAATTTATTTTGAATGAACTATTTCCCGATGTCTATTCTGCAGTTGTGATTTATTTTCCGCCTCCCAATAAAAGTACCAATGATATCTGCCATGTAGTACCCTTGTTTCAGAAGGAACATGAACAACGCAGACGGAGAAAAAGTAAAGCGCAATTCTTCGAAATGATCCAAGAAATAAGAAGGTATATCAAATTATTCATAATATTCTTTTACACGTGATTAATGAGGACATTTTAGGATGAATGATTCTCCCGAACGTCAACCAACTGGTAGAACTAATATACTTGTATACATTGAATACCTGTATCTGAATAGATGTTTTTTGGAAAAGAAAATATCCTGCATCCCTCATTACATCGGCCTCATTTCATTACTCTTTTTGGTATTTATGAATAAGTTATTGCTTCGCAGGAAGTGTTCGAGGTATGCCGCGTATCTTTAGTTACGTCGTATACTCGTAAAGTTATATTTCAAAATTTCAATCATGTTCGTTGAGATTGCTTTCAAATCTTATATGAAAATATTTGTAAGTTTTTTTTGTAGTAACTTCAAACGGGAGGCTCTGGAGGAAATAATTTCCCTCAAGGCCAGATATCATCTTTGGGGATACTGTGTGGAGGGTTTTTTATAAGATAGGAAGGATTGAACTCGAGTCTTGAAGAGACCCATGTTGTAGGAGGGAGGAATCACAAAGGTCGACAGATCATTCCACAACCGAGCTGTTGAATATAAGTTCTTATGTGGCAAATGTCAACCGTGTGAAAATGTTGGGCACGCTTTTGGCGTGTTTCCCGACTGTGCACCCATGCCGAAGGGATCAATGACGCTAGTTCCTCAGACTATCTTCCACTAAAATACCGGTAGAACAAGGACAGCATTCCCAACTGACGTATGTGCTCCAAAGATTGAAATCCATTTGTTAAGATAGGCTTCTAAACGGACCGCCCGTTTCTGCACTGAGTCAAGGGTTTTTTCAGATATTTTGGGGCTCCTGACCAGAGGTGGCTGCCAAATTCTACTGCGGGGCACATTTGCGATTTGTACAGGGTCACCAGATGTGTACTATTATAGTACACAAGGGCTCTGTACAGTACGCCCAGCTTCTGAAAGGCTAACTTTACTCTGGCTTCGTTGGAGCTCCCATACCAGAGCTGGTCACTTAAGGTTACACCAAAGTTGGCCAAATAAATGTGCGCTGTCTAAAAAACATCGCTTTATCTATTATATTCATTGCACAGATTCGCTCTACAATAATTTTATCACTCCTATACTAAATAAAATCGATTGTTTTAAAATAAACACTGGAAAAAGATGACAAAAGGGCTTTTTTGAACCTACGAAAAATAGAAGCTTATTTCCTATTCTAAAATAATTTTTACGATTTCAGGGTACAGCAAGAAGAGCGTGACCAGCCACTGGAGGCCGTTACTGAGATAGACTCGGAAACCACCTCTCCAACTCAACCCAATTCCCTAATGTCTCCGCCGAAGAAATTAAACTTTCTCTCACTTACGAGTAGTGATGGTAAGGCCAAGTCTCCGCTAAAGTCTAAGCTGTTCAGTAAAGACATTTTTAAAAGTCCCAGAGCTAAGAATAAAAAAAGGAAACAAAGCACAGCGGTGTCCACGGCTGCCGGTGGGCTCAATGTTAGAAGATTTAGTACAGATAGTGTATTTAGTTCTCATTCTATGTTAAGGTTTGAGAATACTAGTGTTGCGATCGGTAGGCGATTAAGCAAAGATACTACCGGCCTTACAAATAGTCCACCGGACATTAACAGTAGACGATCTAGTTATATGGACTTTGCCAATTTTGGCTCTCGCAGTCCCAACGTTTCTTGTGACAGCCTAGAGGTTGGCAAAAAGTTAGCTACTATTCCTAAATACAAAGGAAAACATTTCTTAGAGTCGTCACCTAGTACGTTTGGTAAATATAATCGGAACAGACCGGGCCTAGGTAACGTCTTTGGCCAAAGTAGCGACGGGGGATATCCATTGGAGGCGAGGTCGTTTCAGAATGTTTCGGAACAAAATGAAAATACCAAAGAATCTACTGAAGAGACATCGAACAGTGTGGACGACTTGCATACAAAACCTGATTTCCCCCAATCAGAGCTCCAAAAGAAGCACAAGAAAACGTTTGAAGAATTGCAGGAACAACTGAACAAAAGAGGAGAGAAAGGAAATGTGAAAACTCCGGTGAGGAGATGTTTCAGTCAACAGACCGATGCTAATGTCGGTAAAACTCATCATCAGATAAAGATTCAAATTGAAGATCACTCATCTCCTTCAGCTCAAGAGAAACATATGAGACAAAGACATAAGAGCTTGGAGTCTGAAGAGAAGGAAGAAAGAAGACAAAGACCTCGCACTCCCGAATGCTTTCCAAAAGATATCAAACGCAGAACCTCCGAGAGGTCCATCAGTGAGCAGTCCGAGTTCGGAAGGGACTTGCACCCTCCGAGCGGTAGGTCTAGGAGCGGGTCCAGCACAGATCAGAGTTGTCGGTCAACTTGTGACGACATCCTACCCCCGGCCCCTCCTTACCCCAACGTGGCTCCCAGGAACTCTGGTGGCAAATCTCCCTTAGAAAGACTTACGAGAGATGAACTTGTTTTATTATGGCGTAGTTCAGAATCTGAACTCAGAAGTCACCTTTTAACAGCCTTAAGGGGAAAAGAAAACACCGAACCTCCTTGAAATTATTTAGATTAGTACTTCATGGGATGATTCACCGCATTTTGGCCTCGAATTTGGCAAATTTGAGGTTTTTTAGTAGTGGCACCTGCCTCCGCTAGCAGGATGATTATTTCAGTTATTGTTAGCACAGTTTTGTACTCACGAGCTGGTTCATAGTTGTGTAACAAAGAACACTGGATTTATACATTTCATCATGACTTTAATTTTAAAGAAATTTTGATTTATTTGTTATTTACTTTCAAGAACAGAAAAGATGTATTTATAATAGAATGCTTATAAAACTTACTCGGTTAAATTCTAACATTATTTTTACTTCCGTCTTACGACTGTTTCCAACATCAGTAATCATAATTACCACAAATACATTGGTTCGCTTATCATTAATTTAGTGAGCTAATAGTTTCATAGAAACTGTGTAAATTGTTGTTAGTTGAACTAATATAAAAATGTATAATGATATTAAAAATTTATAATGTTACGAACGAAATTACGGTTTTTTGCTTTTGTATTTTGTTAAACATTTAAATTTCGTTTAAATGCTTATAATTTTAACGTGTTTAGATAAAACACAATTTAGGTATATAAATCATTAATATACTTAATGTAAATAAAAAAGTAGACAATTTTACTTCCAAAATAATGCGTTTACTGGACCAAGACATACAGCAAGTGTGTGAAGCCACAAAGTACCTATTATATTCGACCGCGTTTTGAGAAGATAAATTAAATTGTCTAGTGATACTTGAAGTCTTATGCACCCTTTCTCTCTTTTAAACGTAGCTAGAATTTCATAATACTAAACTTTACATTCCGTAGTTAGCTAAATGCTAAATATTCTATCGATCATCATTACCTTAAGGTCCGCGATAGTGGGTAGAGGCGATCTGTTGAAAATCATTTCATCTACGGTTTATCATTATCAATCGGATAATTGTAGTGCTGAAAGTTTAGTAGCGTTTGCCAACGACGAGTGCTGTCGGACCAAAACTTTTTGGCGGTCGTCGCGAAATTGTTTAAAAGTTCAACATAGTGACGTGATCACCGCTGGCGAGCATTCAATCACGTCACGTTAGCCTCGTCACGTGACTCTTCTTATAGATTGATGTGTAATATATGTTGATGATAAGAAACTAAATACACAAGGGGTAGTTACAAGCTTCTGGGATTTTTACGATAAGTTTTATATCTCATCATTATTCTTTGAGTGTTAAGGAAATTTTCACTAGTATTCAGAAACTTTTTTGAGAGACATGACACAACGCTGATTGTTAAAAAAAGTTTTTTTTGTATTGTGTAATATATTAATATTATTATTATTATTATATTATTATTCTTCTTTCCAATGTTCACGCCTAGAAGGCAATTATTTATTGAGATTTTTTTAATAAAAACATTTTTTTCTTTAATAAATTGGAATTCCACCACAAATTACCTATTTAAGAATGTTAAATATCTGCGTATGTGTGTATGTAAGTTGTTTGTATTGTTGAAATCTCGAATTAATTCATACATCACATTTTAAAACCTATCTATAAATCAATTTGTAAATTTAAGATGAAAATTCTTTTCAAAAAATTCCAGAACCTTGTAACTGTCCCTAGTAAATAAAATAAAAAATAATTATTGAAAGGAAACACCATTAGCTAACGTAGTCGAATAAGATCTTCCATACGTATTTTACTGATATATTTAGTAAAAGTTTTGCCGACCGCCTTAAAGTTCTTATCGAACAGTAACGTTTTTTTTTTCTTTTCTAAAGTTAATCGATGAAAAAATTATGAAACCAACTAATATTATACTCGTGCATCCTAATTATTGGAAATAATATCAATCAATATTTTATTTACAATAATTCATGTCGCCTTCCACAAGTCCATCTTAATTTTCAAAATTATATCATTACATTTTGTCTGACACGCAACAAATGTTTTGTACGTGTGCCCATAATTCTCAGATTTTTTAAAAATCATTTAATCTGGGATGAAAAAAAATACTGTGGTGCTGAATTTTACTTCTTTTTTTGGAGGAGATAATTGACGCAAACGTCTCGATTTTAATTTGCTTTTCATCCACACTCAACTTGTTTCCGAAATAGTTACTGCTAAACTAAAACAAAATTAATGCTCTTGGCATTCTTCAGGATGAATATTTAATAAAGAAAACATATTTTAAATTAGTCAATTGTTAGTGTTTAAAAAAAAGGCTTTTTTTTAATAAAAATAAAAATATTTACGTACCAATTAAGTCGTGTACGGTTTATTTTTAATTACATCTAAGGCTTTCACCAGTTCAGTTAATCTGTATATTTAGAAGAAGTGCTTTATAGAATGTATTTCTATGTTAATTTTATTGTGTTGTAAAAAATATTACATAAAATTATAGTTGTCAAAGAATATCTAATTAATTTTGAGTGGTCGCGCGGCATATATAAGGAACCCACCATCATAATGTGAACTAGAATTTCTTGAAATCCATAGATGCGCAAAACTTACGATTCGAGTGAAGCTTTTCAAGTAGTGGTGGGCGAAGCCGCTCGGCTTAGTGAGCCGGATCACTAAATGAGCGTGGGAGAGGGCATGGTGCGGGGAGACGCGAACCGTCGTTCAATCGAGCCGGATCACCGAACCGGAACACTACAAAGAGCTGATTTAGTGATCCGGATCACTAAACCGAGCCGCTTCGCCCACCACTATTTTGAAGTATACTCGTATTAACCGCAGCCCATGCTCAGTTTGTCTCGTGGACTCGTGCGTCTACGACTAGTGGTTACCTATGTAATCCACGTGATTTATTAGACAATTACTTACAATTACACTCGAAGATCACGCAACACCTGTAGCAAAATTATTTGTCCATATCATTCGGAATACATCTGTAGTTGTTGTGTAGAAAATAATTATTAAAATAACTTTTAAATATTATTTGTCTAATGATCTTAAGTTAATTAGTTAATTTGATTTGACGATAATTTATTTGAAGTTATTTTCAGTACAGTATGAAAGATAATAAAGATTTGTATTTTAATTTGAAAACTCAACTTGAAGATAAGAGAACCCGTTTGTAATATTTTCAAAGAATATAATCGTATGCAAGTTGTCATTTGAATACTTAACTAAAAAACTTAATTCTATTAATAAAAATGGTTTACCATTGTAATCCGCGCGACCACTGGCGTTACATTTTGAGGCGCAACTACTGTAGGGTTAAACTTGTCATTTTAGGATCCAAAATAAGTAATCTGTTCTTATAATTCAAGACGTAATATAGAATAAATTAACGTTCAGAAGGAGGTATTATTTTCTATAAGACTAGTTCCCAATAATATCGCAGAGAGAAGAGGATTAGTTTGTTGTTAAAATTGGTTTCTACCTCATGTTTTCCGTTGCTCACTGTCCGTTTCATCTTAAACCTTCGATTCTCTCAACCGCCAAACGGTCACACGTCACGGTTCATTCTTCAGCCTTTTATAAAACTTGCATTACGTATTTTGCGTTTGAAAAGCCCGTGTTTACGCTCCGTTACGAGACATAAGCGCATGCTATACTCGTTCAATGCCAGTAACATATGAATTTATAATTTCTTCAAAAGATTGGTATTCACTTTGAGGCGTCATTATTATGAAATTAATTAAAATTCATTTTGTATTCACCACTTTATTATTATTACTCGTACACATATTTACATATTTCGAAACTGATGCTTTCTTCATCAGGAATATATAGAAAACGAAAATAAATAATAATGTCAAGTACAGACAAATGATAAAACATAGAACACAAAATGTAAGAATAAACGAATTATAAAGATAAATAAAATTTGATCAAAGTAACTAACTAACCATCAGGCCGTTTCTCTGCAGGGGTAGGCAGAAAGGACGGACCGCCAAACAAGTCGATCTTGGCATACACTTGTTGCGATTATTACGTACGTTATTCCGACTTCTGACATGGCCCGTCTCAAGTATTTGATTCACTCGATGGTACCATGTCTTCCTCGGGCGTCCCCGGCTTCTTCTTCCATTCACATTCGCGTCATATATTCTTTTACACTCCTTTCATCGTTCATTCGATCTACATTCCCAAACCATATGTATTCTATATATTCCTGATGGAGAAAGCATCGCTTTCTAAACATGAAGATATGTGTATATTAATAAAGTGGTGAATACAAAGTAATTATTAATTAATTTATATCCATGAATGTGATTATATTTTTGATAAATGGCAAATAAAAATGTACGAGTACATCAGTTGATCTCATTTCCAATTCAAAATGCAGATCTTCTATCGTTCATGTCAAGTGTTCGTAATACACACCTGCTGTCACCTGTTAAAGGTTCAAATATTAACATAACCTGTTTGAGACGAAATATTGTTAAAATGGGATTTAAAGAATACATTGTTAAATAACGTAAAGTTTTTGTTTAAAACTTTTCAGTACAAACAGAGCCTTTCCTTTTATAGGCTGATTAAATCACCTTTGACCTTGTATATTTATCACCCTCTTTATTAGTTTCTATAGTCTCGAAGGCTTGAAGGCTTTAAGGCTTGATGGTGCTCTTATTATTATTAAATTGTGCATAGATTATAAATATTCAATAAGAGCTGGTCTTAATTCTTATTTGCCAAAAAAACGTATTTAGTTTCAACTATCACTTGTAGATTTCGAATCAATAAACTACTTTAGTTGTTTGTGCAATGAAACATTTTTTGACATAATTCCATTTGTCAAATCATAGGATATTTCAATAGAGACAAATAACTCCTTCACCAGGTAGCTGTACTCGATGCTTATTTTAATGTTTATATGTGAAAACAACAATTTTTTCAACACTTGTCTCCAATTATTATCCACTTATTATAACAATTTTTTTTTATTTATTTGTATTCCATTACTCAAGTGTCTTTATTTCAATGTTTGTAATGTAACGATTCCATACTACAGAGAAGAAATAAGGCAGTAATCCCTTTTGTGAAATATCTCACGTTTAACAGAGTAAAAATTTAACTTAAATTAAATTGAACGGTTGCTTTTTCAACAACTATTTACAATGTATTTCTTGGGCATTAACTATGTAACAATTTCTACACACTTTGTTTGAAGAGTTTTATTCACCATGTATTTTTATTACTTATTATTATTACTTCGCTACCTGTTTCCAGACGTCCATGTCATTCACTAGCGATCTTAAAACTAACTTAATTTAAACACTTCAGAAATAATTACACTTTATTAGGTAAGGGTAGTGGTAGTGGTGATTTGGGGCGGGGGGGGGGTCAAAATAACCAGGAAACATGGTTAACGAAGTTGATTTATAGAGTGCTATTATTTTATTTATTAAATTAATTTTAGATTATATTTTTTTGTTTATTTCTAAAGTTTCTAAGGCGCACAATTTAAAATATGTGTTAATATTTGAATGTTTAAACTTAGTTTTTTCTTTATTGAAGCTAAACCCTGTCGCAAATAAATGATCAGCAAAGTCGAAAGAGTCAATATTTCGTTAACATAGTTCATGTTCCCCGATTCTAGTTTAACAAATTCTATTATATATAGTCATACGTACATGATGTGCATCACATTCATTACATTCCAAAGCGTATATTCCATTTTTACCCATTTACTAGAAATGTTCTCGTTGATAATTATTTTTTCTAGCTTTGATTTAGTGTTGAAATCTGTGTAAATGTGATCTGGTAAAATGCGGAATATTTTTTAAGATAAGTCGCCTGTAACAAGAAATTTCTTATAATTTTTTTTTGTAACTTTATTGGCTGTTATTATTTCCACTATAAATATACTTTATATAATTATCTGTGGAGTTGTTTAATTTATGTTAGATTTTAAAAGGCCAGTGAATAATACGGATGTGTCTAAACAGGTAGCGCAGTTATAATATTAAATAACAAAAGTGCACAGTGAATAAAACTATTTAAATTTTGACCGGTTTCGAAAGAAGCATTTCATCATCAGGAAAAATGTTGACTAACTAAACAAACACAGAGATATTGTAAATTTCATTATTTGTTTTTTTTATGTCACAAATCTGTAAATATTCCAAGAAAATCTTTTAAATTTGATAAAAATGAGCATGGGTTTTCGTATGATTTAAAAGTGTACTATGATATCTGAAACCTTCACATTATTTATAAATTGTATTGCGGGACGATGAAGTGTCAATATTTATATATTGTAATGATTAAATAAAATAATGCACAAATTTATATTAGCATAAAATTAAAACATATTTGTTTACTTTTTGCCTTTGAAAATAACTATTAGCATCCTTTCCTCGGATGCCGTTTATCAATCAAATCAAATCAAAGAAAATAAAATAAAATGCAATATTTTAAAATAAAGTATGTTTGATATCACAAAGAAAGAAAATGTTTTTCTTGTCTACTATAATACGACAAAATGATGAAGATTCCATACATGTTGAAGGGTGATAATGTTATATGATTAAAAGTCTATGAATTTTGAATTTTCAAAACGTTTTAATGAAAAATAATTACAATTGAACTGTATTAATCTTAAAAATCTCATTTTTTGGGGAGTACTTTTTAAAGAGTAGACTATGATATTATAGAGCAATTCGAAAACAATTATTATTGAAAGTATATATTGTAAAAAAGTTATATGTGTTTGTTCAATCGAAACAAGGAAGAAAATATTAAGCAATAGAAAATATGTGTGTTTTCTTACTGTAGATTTATTAGTAGTAGATTTCCATTACATCCTAAATTATTTCCATATAAAAATAATTTTTTTATCCCAAACACTACAGAAAACTGAATTTTTTAAAATATAAACTAACAAATAGAAAATATTTCATAATTTTCTAATTTTGATAGAAAAATTTCAGAACTTTTATGATTAACGAAGCTCGCAAATGCCCTCTACTTTGATTAACATATTATATGAGAAAAAAGGGTGGAGATCATTATTCGAAGGAAAAACTGAAATATCAAATCAAGCTTCCCGAAAATTACCTTCCCGAAGAAACGTTTCGACTTTCTCAATGGATCAACGGGTTTCCTTTGGGTTCTTGTGAATGTCATGAGTTGTACTGCAGCTGTCATGGTTTCAAAACAGTTTGAACCGTTTAATTTTATCTGACACTCTTAAAAATTGTACCACTGTAAGAAAACATGGAGAATAATGTGTTTGTTAACATTTTGTTCGACACAAATAGAAACTACTGATGAAAGTAAATCAGATAGTGTGAATCTAAATTAGATTCATAGTCCACGAGCTATTCATTGCATCTGCGACTCGAACACAGGTCCTCTCGGTCTATCCGGGACTAATGCGCTAACCAATTGAGATACCTTATTGCTTTCCATCATTCTTATTGATATCATACTTCAATTTAAGAACTGGTAATATCATATGGTTTTCATGGCTCAATATATATATTTTTATCAATTTATTAGAATATTATGTTCAATTAATTCCCATATTGTATTTATGGCTGCTATCTTTCTATATTGACTGCAGTATTCCAGCTGATTTTTTTTTGGTAATAGTGTCTCGGATAAACTTCTCTGGTTTTTATTAAGTCTGGGATTAATATTAAAATGTTATTGGAACAACTTATTGGAACTTATAAACCATATTGTTGTTTTTTACCGAGAGGTCCTAGTTTCCTGTCCCAGGTGCGACCGTTACCTTTTCTTTTATTTTATTTGTGTTTTCTGTTTTCCGTTTCATATTTCATTTCAGTGTTGTTAATATTATCTTAAATGATTTTTAAAAAATATGTATGTTACAATGAGGTTCATATGCTTCAATAGTTTTTTTTTTACGATTAAAAAAATTACTACTGATTACGCGTTAACCCTCCTTATACTCATAATAAAAATAATAATAATAATTGGTTGATTTGTATAGCGCCGTTTTTGTGAAAAAACACCTCAAGGTCGCTGTACAAATATTACTTCATATTCCTTATTTAATTATGTACAAAATGATACAGAAAAACATACTTACCTGGCAGGTCGCTCCAGATAAACACAGATTTATTATAAAATTAAGAAAATTTAACTTAGAAAATATTTGACTTGTACAGTTGCTATTTTATCCTCCTTTTCTATTGATGTTTCATTTATGAGAAGATTGTAGGCACAGGAAGAGTTTGTATTTATAATTTTTAGGACTGGAGGATATTTATAAAATCACCTTAAAAAGTTTAAAAAGTTTTAAATAGATATTTACATTTTTTGTAATTTTTTATTTTTTTAAATTCATATCTTGTAGTAAAAGCACCAATGAACTAGATGGAATGTCGGAATGAATTTACGAAAACACCTTTCTCAGGAAGACGTGAGATTACAGCAGATTTGACTCCATTGCCAGCTTACGATGATAGCCGCCTTGTTGGACGTTTTAAAGCCAAATACCTTATTTTTTTATGTGAATACCGCGCAAGAGTCCCAACTGCTCCCAACCGTCTGGAGCCAGTGAGACTATGGCATCCCCAATTGGGGAATGTTGTGAGCCTGGAAGTATTGGGGAGGGGAAGGAGAAGGGGAAGAGGAAGGTGGGAAATACCTGGCTATTCAGATCTGGTCACGGCTGAAAGCCATTTCAAGCAACGTTTCGATTCTGAATGGTGGTCTTTCACTAGGGCGATACTGAGAGTATCTTCCACTCTGGAGCGTGCGCAAATATACTATATATTATTTTTAAATTAATTAATTGTGAAACAACACAAATTAATTAAATTATTTTACTTGCGCACGCCGGGATTTGAACCCGCGACCTTCGGATTCGTAGTCGAGAGCCTTGCCCCTCAACCATGGAGGCCGTCAACCTAGAATTATTTTTAAAAATACAGTAATTTTATTTAACATATTTATCCCACACCATGCCTCCCCCTATTCACTCGGCTCTACTTTTTAGTAGTTTGACTAATGCATTTTATTCTTACCTCATACTAAATTCATAGTTAAGGTTAAGTTACAAAATATTTATAGACATAAATATAAAATTATATATATATATATACCTATATAAATTAAAAACACATGTAAAACGTAAAGATTTCGTACCAATCTTACTCAAAATATTTTTACAAAAATTAAAAAATTAATAAAAACATAAATAACAACAAATCGTACGTAACAATATTTCCTATTTATTTAATACAAATAGTTTCTTTCAGTGAGCCATGTTTTCAATATATTTATTGACTGTTTAGTTTTGATCCTTTTTTTAAATTTCAATGTGTAACATATTTAAACAGCTAGGAATCAAGTGTTCTAAAGTTCTTTGTTCGTATTTGTTTGTATGCTTAGGAACCATTAATCTTTCATTAAAATTGAGACGAGTATTGTAAATGTCCTCGAGTTATATGTTCTGAATTGTAGTTCTTAGAAGTCGAAGTACCGATAAAAAAAATGAGGGAATGGATAGCTCATTTGGCATAGAACGCAGGTCACAGATAGACCTCGAGGTCCTGGGTTCGAATCACAGCTGCTACCGTTACCATTTTTTTTTCTGTGTCTAGTAAAAAACAACATCGAGTAATAGTGTATGCATGAAAAATTAAAAATGAAATACAAAAATTAATTAAAAATTATTTTGTATTCACCGCTTTATTAATATACACATATATAGAAAGAAATTATAAAAAAATGTGTTCTAAAAATGGTCGTAAATGTCAATAACTGCGTCGTTAGTTGAAACGTTAAAATTTTCATCGTACGGGCGGTGGTAGAAACTTAGTGAGACCTTCATCCAGTTGTGGCGCGTCAATATAACCGTTTGAAACGCGGTTTTACTTTGTTATTTGAACCTGCTCTCACTGTGACCGGCTGCGATATAATACGAGAGATAAATCTTATTCTTGCCAACGTTAGAATTATAAAGTTTAAATATTATGGGTGAATTAATCGTGAAATAAGTTTTAGTGCGATTTTTCCAACAGCAGCGTGTATTATTGAAAATAATGAAACATAAAAAACAATTTACGCGCAGGTACTAGTACTAATCGTCTGGATTGGGTGATTCATTTGCCGTTAAATATTTTACAACTAACCTAGATATGTATTGTGAAATACTCAACATAGAATGGATAAATCGAATAGTTTATGCTCAGTTTTTTCTCGGATATTCGTGTTGTGAAAATTATTCATCAAATTTTTTTTGTTTCACATATATGTTATGATGGTATTTCTATCTTTGAAACTGATAATACATGATAAAATTCCATTATAATGATATAATAACACACATATAAAACTTATTTCCACTTTTATTTTATTTCACCGTGACCGGTTTCAGCTTGTTAAAGCCATCTTCAAACTGGTCTGAACCAGTCACCAGTCACCAGTCACCAGTCTGAAGATGGCTTTAACGAACTGAAACCGGTCACGGTGAAATAAAATAAAAGTGGAAATAAGTTTTATATGTGTGTTATTATATCATGTTATGATGGGTTTAAGCAAGTGTTTGATTTTCCATTGTAGGTTATTACACAGATACTGTATTGTTCAAAGTTACATTCCCACCTCATCTATTCTATGATCTATTTCAAGGAACGTATGAAATAGATCAGTGAAAACAGGCAATAGAATGCCCGACGTTGAATCGACTCCAACTTTCGTTCTATTCTATTAATATATGATATAATCGAAGTTGATGGCCGGCAGTTCTGTGTATAGTTTGTCCAATACAAAACACCGCTTTCTTTAAAAGATTTGGCGTCTCACTTTGAGTTCCACAAATAGGAATAAATAGTTATAGAGCAAGTGTGAATGCGCTACAACTCCAGTCAATCATGAAAAGGTTGTTTGTTGTAAACAGTTTTGTACGGCTGATAATAACACAACGGATTGGGAGCAGATAAAAATAAAATTCATGTTGGTTTTATTTTTATATTGATTGATTTATTACATACAATAATATTTGACATTAATACGTTTTATAATGTAAAGTTCATTTTCACAGATTTTGGGAAATAACACAACACTTACTCGTATATACTCACGCTATACTCGTATGTGTCATTGAAAGTACTGAAGAATAAATTGTAATTTAAAAAATATCGTTGGTTTTTTTTAATTATAATCCTGATTTTCGATATATATCTTGTTATGCTTTTCAATGAAATTTAACTGAAGGTCAACGTCGGGAAGTAGAAAACCTAGTTAAACTTCCACATATAGGAAAGTAGTCCCTACGAGTATATCGCTATCTCATGCCCTTTGGTATAGAATGGTCTGATTATAAAATAAAGTTAACATTGCATCAATAAATGGGCAGAACCAGGATGCTCGAGAATTACAAAACCCGGATATCCATCTTCAGGGATTTTGCTTCCAGACAGTTGATCAATCAGTAAGTTAATTGTTGCCTTTGGAATCATTATCCAATTCTTAAGGTTCGTGTTTATTATCAATATTTGAAGCATACGATAATGCAAATTGATAACGACTGTAAAGGTGTAAAAATAGTCAGGTATTACAGTTTGAAAGAAAGGTTTTTTGGGTAAGTACGTAGATAATTATTATTTAGTTGTTGTATTTTATACAAGTGCGTTCATGCTACGTCGAATTCACATAATCGGTCTTTACAAATAATTCAATACATCCATGAAAATGAATAAAAAATAAACTGGAATTATTTTAGCAATAAACAGACATCATTGAGATTTTCCCATTGGACTTCCCTAAATGAAGTGCACTAAGAGAACAGTAGAGACAATCCAGATAATTAAACGCACAACATACTATACTGTTATGAAGGACATTTCTAAACAGGTGTAACAAAATAAACTTCATAAATACGTACGTATTTCAAATAAATATATAAATATTTCTTATGATATCGATATGCCATTCATAAAATTAACAACATTTTACTAGAACAATAAATTTAATACACTTTCCATTGAAGTAGCCTCTTGGCTGGGGAAGGAACATGAGTTCCGTTTAAAATCAGAGAAATAATTAAATACTACCAGAATAAAACCGCAGTACATGCGCAGGAGGCTCGATAGTAAGTGGAGAATTTAAGGAGATTTTCTTTATCATGAGGATATATTCAATGTCCACGATGACTCCCAGAGCGGAGCGTTAAGATTCCTTATGAAGGGTCGATGTTTCAAAATCACTTGAATGATCATTATTCATGAATATTTCCATTTTCGAAGCGCGCATACTGTAGTCTCAGTCCTTTAATGAAAAAGTACCAATGCCATATCTATTAGAAATATTTTTTATCGTGCGTAATTTTTAACAATTTTCGTTAAGAACTGAGGATGTTGTTTTTGCCATAATTTATTGTTGGAGGTAGTGAATATTAATTGTCGACAGACAGAACTCACATTTCGATGCCCCCTTCAATGATGTGTTTTCTAAATTAAACTGTTACAAGCTTATAATAAAATATTATTTTACCTTTATTTGTGGTATGCAATATTTATTTGCATACATATCTCCAACTGGAAGCTTATATTTACGTCTAATATCATAGCTACAGTGCTATTTTTACACAAAATATATGTTGCAATCAAAAAGTTGTTCGATATCCTCTTCGTTCGACCTTTTCGTTCAGGATTTAATTTACTCTGAAATAAAGTTTATTTTGCTTTAAATATGTTATTTTTATTTCCATGTGGATAATTTTAAAATACAAGAATAAGGAAACAAATATGAATCTTTAGCCTGAAATATTAGGCTGTTTTTGCATCTACCTATGGTTGATGCGTGAACACGACTTTTTGTGATAGGGAATTGTTTTTTTGTTATATCTTAAATAATGACAACTATTAAACATGTATAAAAAAAACATTTACCATTACGAAGTAAGCATAGATAGTAGGTAGATCATGTACACGTTCCTATTAACATTGAAAGACGAACGATTCATCTTTTGACATTGAAATTATTTTGTCACAGCACTTGATGAATTTAAAATATGTATATTCACAATTTTGTTACTTAGTTTCACGCTTATGGTAAACGAAGGTGCAAATAACAATTTATACAGAATAATACTATGGGGTTTAGAGTTTAAAATACTCAGGGTTGAAAAATAAAGAAAATGTCTGGGAGATAGTTCCTGGTACCATATTTTGTAAATTCTTTACGAAATTGTCGTAAAAGGAAAACCTCCAAAAAGGAGATGTACTTATGCTTTCCATTCTCCTTATCAAGAAAAGGCTTTGATATTAGAAAGACACACACAAGGTTTTACAAGTATTGTCTAATACCATAAGTGAAAGTTCTATGTTAGTCGACATGCAAGCAGATACATTTCTTGAAGGATGACACTAAGTACACATTAGAATATGTAATAATAATTTTATTTACATTATATTCACACTCATCTTTTTTTCCAAGTTTTCTATTTGAACTTATATCTAAACAATTTACTCGTACAGTAATAATTGTCCATAGTAAATACTAATCATTTTATAACGTGTTTTGTTTACGTTGTAAACATCTTTCTACTAGTATAACATATTATTTCTCAGTGGTAATAAACAGACTTAATACTTTAGAATCTTGAAAGCTAAATGCCCAATGCTCTATCCCTTACATTGCCGTGTTTCCCATCACAGTAGTGACGCCAAGCATAACAGTAGTCGTGATTCTGCTCACAGCTTTATTTATTTCCGTATTTCCCGTGGTTGGGCGGCCTATATAGCGTACACAAGCTCATTGTGATCAATTTTATTTGCATTGGGCTGCTTGATTTTCAGAAAACAGGTAAATTAGCAGAAAAAGCACCGTTAATTAGTAATGCCGTGCATACAAAATTGAAACATACATTTATGTAAACTGTGAACTATAAATATTTTTCAAACTACACACAAAAGGATATATTTATTTTTATTTTGAAAAATATTCATACGAATAAATACCAAACAATGCCATACATTAATGAAGCAACACTAGTCAATACTGTACATAAACTTATAATTCATTACGAATTTAAACATAAACATCTAAAAGAAAGTGATTCAATCATTGCAGTGAATGGTGAACGTGATTAAATTGTAAAGCAAGTTTAGCTTCACCGAATTAGGTAAAGAGTTTTATTACGTTATGAATAATATATTGTGCAAATAATTGATAATTCATAGGATGATGCTGTTCGTCTTGATAAACATTAAATCGACTGATTATTGTTCTTACGCATTTAAAAAGATGGATTGAGTATGCACATACTTTCAAAAGGATATAATAGCGTTTTATTATTTGAGCTGCCGTGAGAAATACCGCAAATCAGGAGGCCCATTCCCGTTATTTTTACGAATGATTCCTTATCCTTTTCCCTTAGCCTTAAAGACTTCTTGTTTAACTGCGTTTCCGGTTCTCTCGGATGACAGCTGTTAGCTGTCACTCAGCAAATGAAATTCATTAAAAATATCAATATTTGCGTAGTTTTAATAAGAGATAAAATTAAATTTTGAAAGTAAGTTACCAACTAGGTTTTTATCAACTTTTTAACATTATTAGCTATTTAGCTTTTACAATTATATATAGAAATATAAAATGAAGGCGGCAAATGTCACTTTTAGAAGTAGTCACAGAATAAAATAGGTCATCACCATCTAGTGAGGTAGGTACCCCTTTTCACAAAATGTAATTCTTCGTTAAAAGTTAAGCGTATTTATGCTATTTAAAAATAAAACTAAAATGTATTAAAATGCATTTATAAGTAATAATATAATGTAATTGTTAATTGATAAACTAAAGTTTTTAAGATTTTTGTGCATAGCGCAAAGGGTAACAATTATTATTTTTATAAACAATAATTATTAATCTAAAACACTCATCCAAATTGAAAAACCTTCCGAGCAAAGATAAATGTCGCCGGCAGGACTCGAACCCGCACCCTTCTAATGTCCGGTCAGATGCTCTACCGTTGAGCTACGTCGGCTTATCGCAAACCCGCCAAGTTACAAGCCTTTCTCATACTAATAAAGTTGGTTGTTTACAAGTGAAATATAATAAAAACAGTAATTATTGAATGAAACACTAGTATATATTGATTAACTTGGCGGGTTTGCGATAAGATGACGTAGCTCAACGGTAGAGCATCTGACCGGTAATCAGAAGGGTGCAGGTTTGAGTCCTGTCGGCGACATTTATCTTTTCTCGGAAGGTTTTTTCAATTTGGATGAGTGTTTCAGGCTAATAATTATTGTTTATAAAATTAATGTAATTGTTTTTAAAAGTGTTGGTTCAAATCTTGTGTTAATTAAAGATTGTGTTTTCGAATAATCAATCTAATTAGGATATTTTTACTATGTCTCACCGAAATTCCACAGTTAATCAAGAAGTCTTTAAGCGTAAGGAAAGGGATAAGGAATCTTCCTTATCCTTATAGGAACCAGAATAGCGCTCCAGACATCGGTTCTTTCATTGTTAAACAAATACTATCGGTGTTCTATATATTACATGTGTGTTTGAATGTTACAATTGCTAAGTCTTACTCTTCCATTATGGATGACTTATTTTTACTTGTTTAATCATTGGATGAAGTAGTGTATGTTTAATAAAGATATATTTTAGAAATATCAAGAATTTTTGATATATCGAAGTAAGAAATTCTACAAAATATATGGTGACTCGATGAAATGATTTTGTTTCATTACACTGTGCCTCAAAAGTACTTTAAAATTTATCTAAAGCAACTTTATGACAAGAAGCTTTTTTAGATCGGGGATAGTCAGTACGGAATATTTCATGAGTTATATTTTTGTGGCCATTTTCTGAATTGGTCAAATATAACATTTTATAGGTTTCAGTAAATTCGAACCTGTATCAACATTACAAAGATTTTATTAATCCTCAAAATCAAAGCGACTGAAGCTGGAAAATACTAGTATGCAAATACGAAACAAGAACAATTTCTTATGGCAAATTTATTGATTAAAGTAGAGAGTATGCAGTAAAACTTACTGAATTCGTAGAAAAAATCGAAGCTGCTTTGGCTACGACTGGAGACCAAGACGTTGACTGAAGAGGTTTCAAACATATATAGGGTTTTAAACATTACATTTTAAAGGTATGGTTTTATTACCAGCGGGATCACGTATTTGAAGGTCCATGGTGGGTGAGTGAACAAGGGAATATTGAGTTCATCGACCAGCGTAACATTATCGAGTCAGTAGAGCTTAGTATTTTAATAACCCAGTAAATGAATTAATAAAACAACTGGGCTTTATTAATTCTACAATGAAGTACGTATTTTTGTGATAAGAAAATTTCTGAATGTAAATTTCACATACAAAATGGATTTATTTATTTCTGCGCGCAATTCCGGAATATTAATTTCATTATTTTGAACAAATTTTTGTATTCTGGTTAATAGAATTCACAATGGTAATTTCATCAACAAATGTTTGTGTTCTAGTTGAGAGAATTCAACAGATTAATTTTATTAATACAATGCGCGTATTCTTAGTTCATGATGTTGATTTCATCAATAACATATACCTTATTGAATCTGAAAGAGAGTTCAGTATGTTTGGGTCATCTTGAGTTGAACAGTTCTAGTTGGGTCCTTAACATTATTAGCAGTTGCAGTTGGCGTTCTGGGGGCCCTGCGGGGGTTCTGTGAGGCGCTGTCCCTTGGCACCCCCCGCCATGAGGTTGGGGTCCGAGTCCAGACTCTCCGACATCTTGTCGCAGATTATGTCAACTAGCCTCTCGAATACAGCCTGAAAATATCAACATCATAGTTTGGTACAATTTCCAAGGAAAATATAGTAATCCTAAGTTAATTATGTATACATCGATCATTTGTCTTAAATATGTTTATAAAATCAGTCAAAGTCATATTTTGTTGCCGTTCCTGCTTTAATTTTCTGTGCAAAATTATATTAAGCAATTTAAATAACATTGCTCAAACTTTGTTCACGAGACACTAATATGATAATTAGAAACAAAACTTTAACATTTCCTAAATAAGGAACTCTAGTTCATTTTTTTTACCAATAACGACGTTCAAACTTAAATACCAGTATATTTCGTTTATTTTTAAAGTTAGTTGTCATAGTTAAAATAATTTTCAAAATTTCAATTTATAAAAGTCTGTAAAACGCTCCAAATCTATGACCGGTTGGTTTTGATCAGTTTTGAGATTAGAATGTCAAATGTCAAATGCCAAAACAGGGATAAGCTTTACCGCACACAATTTTATATTCTATTCATAGTAAACCATAACTAAATATAAGTAATAAAATCATGTGCTTTTTAGAAACTTTAACTCAAAGAATAATAAGTTTTGACAAAGATGTGGAAAATGCTATAATAAGTTTATGAGGATCAGCAAACCCTGGGTGTGACAACATTAAAAGCCGTCCGGGAGCTAATCAGCAAAACGATTTCTCATATAGTAAACATAAACATAACATGTGCGTGCAAAGTCATATCATCTCAGCTCAAAACATTGTAATTTAACGTTTTAATCTGGAGTGTTCTACCAGATAAGTATGTTTTCTGTATTTGTACATAATAAGATAAACCCTATCCGGTAGTATTTGTACAGCGCCCTTGAGGTGATTTTTTATTAAAAGGGCGCTATACAAATCATCCAAGTATTATTATTATAAGTCTAAAGAAGGGTATATTCCAGAACAACTACAAGAAAATTATTGTCACCCGGTTTTTTAAATATGGTGGCGAAGGAAATATTTCTAACTATCGTCCCATAGCACTCACATCAAACATAGCTAAGATTTATGAAAAAAATGTGAAGAAACAACTCAACAACTACATACGAGTAAAAGAGACGATAATGAGTCCAAACCAATTCGGTTTTAGGCATAATCTCAGAACCCAGGATGCGATTGCTAAATTAACATCAACAATAACGCAAAATTTAGATAATAGAGAAATGTGTCTCGGTATCTTCATAGACCTCCGCAAGGCTTTCGACAGCATATCACATTCCAAAGTCATCGAAAAATTAAAGCAAATTGGAATAGACGGAATAGTGCTATCATGGTTCCAAAGCTATCTAAAAGAAACATTTGAATATGCCAAAATTAATAATGCATTGAGTGAACCCAAAAGCGCATCTTTCGGTATACCACGAGGTACTGTCATCGGTCCAATCCTTTTTTTATTATATATGTAAATAGAATGTTCAACCTCCCCATAGCTGGAGACATCATATCTTTTGTAGATGACACTGTAGTGATCGCAAAAGGAAAATTATGGAAGGAAACAACGAGAACAGCAAATACAAATCTTAATATACTCAAAACATGGTTCGACTAAAATTGTTCGTCACTGAATACTGACAAAATATACTTCGTCCATTCATCATAGTGTCCAAATAAAAAAGAATGCGACGATGCCAAATGTTTACCCATCACAGGCAAAAATAGCATAAAGTGTCTGGGTGTTTTAGTAGACAATCAACTAAAATGGAAAGAATAAGTACAAAATACGATAACCAGAGTATGAAAATTTATTTACATTTTCATTAGATTGAGAAACATCCTATGATTCAATGTGATAAAACCAGTATATTATTCCATTGCGCAATACATTTTACAATATGGTATAATCGGTTGGGGGAACCTTTAAAACTAATCTCTAACCTGATGAAAAGATACAGAGATTGATTTTGGAAATCATCCTACGAAAACCATCGATATTTTCGACCTACATAGCTGTTTAACTATTTTAGAGTAGTCAGTTTAACGGGGAGAGGGACGTCAGAAAGTTATTATTTATTAATTCAAAATAATAATAATATTATTGTGCAATACGATAAACGTGGTGTTTTTAAAGAAAAAAATATTTATTACGTTTTTTTTTAAATTTTGCATGGGCTTAGCATTTATCAAAATATAATCAGAAATATTCGACATTTCTGACCGTTCTACGCATGTTTTACAAAAACATTTAAAAAGTTGAATATTCTTAAAAAATGCTGTTAAGGTTTTTTTGTAACTTGTCGATTTGATGAATTTAAAAAAAGAACCGTGTGTAGTTTAATTTTTTCATTACGTAACTTTAACGTTTTTTTTTTGTAATGCAGATTACAAATCTGTGGTTATGTTTATTTACTAAAACGCAACGATAAAGGATTAAAAATACTTTTCTCCACATTAAAAATCATATTCGCATTTTAAATATTTTGTAAAACTTACAATGGGACGGTCAGAAAAAGTAATATTTCTGGATATATTTTGATAAATGCTATGCCTATGTAAATTTATAAAATATTTAATAAATATTTTTCTATTTAAACACATTATGTTTATCGTATTGCGTAATAATATTATCATTATTTTGAATTAATAAATAATAACTCTCCGAGGTCCCTCTCGTCCTTAAATAAAATCTTCAAAAAGAACACATTGTTACAAATTCACAAAGACTATTTCAAATCAACAATTTCCACAAAAATAAGTAACCGACCAAGATCACGTGGCAACTTACAAATCCCTAAATTTAAAACTATGCTTCTCGACTCCATTACGCCTATCAAGGTTAAATTTTTTGAATGCCCTCCCGTAAAAAATCATATTCACATGAGATGAAATGAAATGTTTACCTTAACGTTGACGTTCTCCTTGGCGCTGGTCTCAAAGAACTCAACCCCGAGTTGATCGGCCAGCTGTTTGCCCCTCTCGAAGCTGATGACGCGCTCTTCCTCCATGTCGCACTTGTTCCCCACCAGGATTACCTGCGCGTTATCCCACGAGTATGTCTTGATCTGGGTCACCCTGGAAAACGAAAGTCCAATATTATAGCCCATGGATGAGCCTGTATACGGGAAGCTCGGACAGCTAGAGACAGCTTCATATAAAGCAATACAATCTATTGGATAACGAAGAATGTCCCGTGCAGGCGGTGTGTGTTTGTTTTATATACTCGTACATATCTGCGCATTTAAATTGCTAAGCTAGACTAGCCGGTTAGTGCTTACCTAAAGTCACTTATAAAATAAGTTTTAAAAAAATCGCGCAACGGTGCGCAAATGCGTCCACAGCCCGCAACACCGTCAATAACTAAATGTGTAAAAAAAATTGTTAATATCGACAAAAAAAAATTAACACGCTTTTTAAGGCCATTTTATAAATATTCTCCAGTCCAATAAATACCAAGTCTTCTTGTGCCACCAATCTTGTAATAAATGTAACATCAATAGAAAAGGAGGATAAAATAGCAACTGTATAAATCATATCCTCTTTAAGTTTAAATTTTCTAAATATCCTAATAAAACTATGTTCATCAGAAGCGACCTGCCAGCTGCAGGTAAGAATGTTTTTTTGCATTTGTTTGTACATAATTAGATAGAGTATAGCTAGTAATATTTTTATACAGCGCCCTTCAGGTGATTTTTTACAAATACGGCACTATACAAATCATCCAGTTATTATTATTATCTACATTTTTATTCCGAGCTTGATGAAATTTTGAGGACTTGAATTTCGAAACAAGGGGTAAGTCAATGTTAACATGGCATTTCGAAAAACCACCCCTTTCGCCCTTTCCCACACCTTATAGCAGAGTTTTGGTACTTCTTCATAAAATTTTGAACACTTGATATTCAAATTAAGAGAAAAGCCATTCTGGCATCTATAAACTTAATTGTAACGATTGCCCGGCAATTTATATAGGTAAAACCGCGAGAAACGTAAACATTAGAGTCAAAGAACACATTAGATGTTTAACAAGTATAGGTTTTTCAGAATTCGCCGAACATTTAATTAATACTAACCATACTTTTGATAAAAATACAGGAGTACAATTAATACATAAAAATGGAATAGGTTTGCGCCTTAACAACTTAGAAGCATTAGAAATATCAAAATCAAATAAAAATAATATATGCCAAATTTTAAATAAACAATTAGATTTAACCCAAAGTCCGATTTTAAGGATGTTCCCTTTCTTCCCCTCCCCTCCTCCTACCACTCTATCTAACCCTGTACCCCCCCCCCCCCTACTGTGATGCTCTGTCCTGTTCTACCCTATCGTGCTGTCTCTTCTCCTCACTTTCTCTGTTTCCAGTATGATATCTCTGTATTTTAATTTTAGTTTATATGTGTACATTCCTGAAGAAGGTTGAGTCCAACCGAAACCGGTCTAATGAAGAAATATAAATATACAAATAAAGTGGCTTAATACAAAAACATTTTTAATTTAAATTATAATGTTATTTTTTAGATATTGTTTGATGTTGACATGCAACGCATCGTTTTATTTAAACGAGGGGTTTTTTTTAAACATTATATAAAATATATATTTACATAGGAAAGACTTCTGGAAATTTCAGTATTAGAGTTAAGGAACACCTAAGCTGTTTAAAAAATAACAATTATTCTGAATTTGCCAATCACATTTTCGAAACCAATCATTCCTTTGATATAAATACAGTTTTAAAATGTGGCATACAAATACAACCGGTTTACAATTAGATAAATTTTAGAAATCAGAAAACGCGTTATTAGTGAATTAAATATGATTAGTAATAATTTTTTTTTAAATAGCTGTCTCTTGAATTTATTTTTATATTAATATTAACAATAAAAGTAATTTATTTTTGAATTTATAATATAAATTTCTTATTCAATATTCTATAATATTTGTTTATTAACATTTTTGATTAATTACTTACCCGCTTTAATAATTTTTTATTTATGTTTATAATTTGTCTATTCTTACATGTTCTATCTATATTTGACATTATTATTGTTTAGTATTCTATATATTCCTGATGAAGAAAGCATGGCTTACAAAGCATGTTGATATGTATATATTAATAAAGTGGTGAGAATACAAATTAATGTTTAATTCATTCATTACATGAAAGTCTAATTAATAATGAATTTATAAATAAACTTATCTATGGCGTAGCTCCGGCTCTCTTTAATAGCATGATGCCGTGAGCCTCGATTGGCTAAACAAAAATGCTCACAGCTTTGAAATTTGTTTTTTTTTTCATCACACTATAACTCGAAAACCGTGGGACTTTACTTTAGGAAAGCTGTCGGGTTCCCCTCCCACAATTGAAAGATTATCCGATTATCCACTACCTACGAGACATCCTGTATAACCAATATTTGGAAAAAATTCTGACCGTATTTTATATGAACTGTAGATCCTTATGACATGGAATATGAAAACAATGCGAAATTGTATTTTCTTGGTAAAGTAAATAAATTTATGTCAACCAGGGATGATTTTTTTCCATAATGGACGCGCCGTTACTAAAAAAAGGGTTTTGGATAGTTTACATATCGTTTTATTTGAAATATTGACAAATAAACTCAACCCGAAGAATCCCTGAGTCGGGCGTATCGATCCTGTTTATGGAAACTAACAGATAAAATATGGGATCATTCCACCCGTATTTATCGTGACGTCCGTAGCAGGAACTCCTGTGTGGTATTCGGATTTAAAAAAAATTGTAAATCTATAAAAAGCATAGACATCGTTTTCTGAGTTTCAACGTTACAAAACGTAAAGTCGTTCGAATTTTACTATAGAGAAATCGGGGACTGAATTGAAAATTTAATTTAAAGTATTTAGCGAATATAAATCAGAAAATAATACCCGAAAATCCATGGAAAAATATATGGTTATTAGTCAATTCACAAAAGAGTTCATTTTTATTACGCGTAACAGCTGTTCCGCCTTCCGAGGGCATTATTAAATTGTGGTGATTACAAACGATCTGTTTATTTTATTTCTACACGGGGACTTATAATGAAACTCATAAGACGTTTTTATTTTTATTACCAATCCTCTTATTATTCTCTGAGTAAATTGACGATATTTTAATGGTTATATTACACTGTAAAGTTTCCCTACTTAAGGGTTATAAGGTAGGATTCTTTAATTTTACTACAGTTCATTAACATGGTTCTTATTACTATTTTTTAAATTGTATAATATTTTGTTATTATTCAAATTTTAATACTAAAAAAAAAAACCAAAGAAAAATCTTTTCGCATTCGAAGAGCAGATTTTTTTTTTAAATGAATACAACACAAGAGTCCCAACTGCTCCCAACCGTCTGGAACCAGTGAGACTATGGCATCTCCTATTGGGGAATGTTGCGAGGCTGAAGGTATTGGGGAGGGAAGGAGAAGGGGAAGAGGAAGGTGGGTAAATACCTGGCTATTCAGATCTAGTCACCAAACACGGCTAAAAGCCTTGTCAAGCAGCTTTTCAATTCTGACTGCTGGTCTTTCACCAGAGCGATACTGGGAGTATCTTCCACTCTGGATCGTGATCAAATATACTATATATTATTTTTAAATGAATGAATTGATCGGCATTTTCAACAGAATCTTTGAATTCGTAATACTCTACAAGTATTTAATTGTCAGTTAGGCATCGTGGTCTGTTAAAATCTTCCCATATGTAGACAAAATTCTAATATAAACGCAATCAAAAACAAGGGAATGTTGGCTTCATTCTTCAAAATTCTAGGGATTTAGGAATATTTCAACCATGAAACCTTTGTATACATCTTTAGTTTGTAGTCGTTGAATATAACTCCTCGATCTGGTCTCCTCATTTTAAAACACATTCAGATTTAATGGAAGAAATTCATCATAAATTCCTACGATACATTAATTATAAACTCAGTAATCCCATTGAAAGCATTAACTATGATTATACTTGATGAAAGAAATAAATTTACTAAATCTCTCAGATCGAAGAATTATTTTCGACTCGATATTTATGTTAAAAATTGTAATTGCTAGTATAAACAGCCCTGTTTTAATTAACCTCATTCAATTTCGTATACCTACGAGGGAAACACGTTTCAAAATCCTATTTAAATGTAACAACACCAAGACTGAGCATTACAAACACTCACTTGTACCTAGATTACATGAGGTAAGTAATAAATAACCCAGATGTAGCGGATCTATTTAATTGCAAGGAAGATAAGTACACGAAGGCTATACTAACATGTATTTTCAATCAATATTAATATAACTTAAGTATACTATGTGTACGCATATCTTTTAATTTTATATCCCTGATCAAATTTTATTTATATTTCATGGGGTCCAACAAGTAATAGCTTCAATAAAAATGTATTTTAAATGATTATTTTGGCATTAGGTAACGCTTCGAATATTTTAAATGTTTTTTTCTTGACGTCCTATGAGGAGTTTTTGCCCGTTAACCTTTCTATGCATTCGAAATAAAGGTGTCATAACTCAAAATATACCCTCGTCCACTTCCGTCACACAAGTGTTAAACTTATTTAAAAAAATAATGTGTAGATATATCTATAATAAAATAAATGACATGTCTGTGTATTTGGGTCGAATAAGGATAACATCAAATATTCATTCCTTCCTAATAAAACAGCCTGATATTCCCATGAGAATTTTTTTTTCTGAACATTGACCGGATGTAGTTTTCAAAATAGGCTTTGGAATTAAGAAAATTACATGATAGTAATATTTTTTCTCAAAAATAATCAAACCTAGATGGCAATATAACGACGCTATTAGAAAATCTGACAAAAATAACCCTTTGAAGTACAAAAATCAAACTAGAAAAAATTCCAACCTACTATTCAAAAAATTATTTGATTAAATCTTTTGTTATCCGGGAAGACAAGTTTTTATTATTGTGGAACGGTGGTGGTAGTTTGATTATTGCGTTCTTCTTTACATCAATTTTTGACATTATAAGGTCGCCTGTCCAGTAGCTTTTAATTTAATTTAAGCTTAATTTAAACCATTCCAATGGTAAGTTGGAAATAGTAATTTTAGGCTATCATGTCGATTTTAGAGTTTTCATAGTCGTGTGCTACAAAACATCCAGCAGTAACGGCCATCGTAAAATGAGCCGGAACAGAAATAATACAGTATTTATTATGTGTCCGATAAACGATTACTAATACATTTATTTCCCACCTGTTCGCAAAGCTATTAATTCGTGGAGTTCCCGATAGAAAGTTTAATGTACACAAACAGCGATGGAATCTTTCATAAGTGGGTTAACTAGAGTAATAAGGAACAAAAATCCAGTTTTAAAAAATATATATATATCAGCAATGACGTTCAAATTTAAATGCCAGTATATATCGTTATTTTTCTAAAGCTAGTTTTCATAGGTGAAATAATTTTCAAGTTTTCAATTTTTCAAAGCCCGCCAAAACGCTCCAAATATATGGCCGGTAGGTTTTTATCAGTTTTGAGGATAAAATGTCAAACGTCAAAACAAGGATACGCTTTACCGTACACAATTTTATATTCAATTCATGGTAAACCATAAGTAAACATAAGTAATAAATTATGTACGTTTTATAAATAATTAATTATGTAGAAAATCCAACTCAAAGAATAATAATAGTATTGAGCATTAATAATATCATTTTTTCGTATTGATAATTGGTTTGCTCGTGAATACTCTAATTTATTAAAAAAATTATAGTTTTTTTTTTTTTTAAATTGAACAACAATTATAGAGCTTAAAGTCACCCAAATTAAGTTAAAATATTGCCAGAACTAAAAAAAAATACATATTTAAAATGCAAAACAAAATCGAAAAACAAAAATGTCCATACTAATCCCAAAAAAATGCGCAAGTAACGGCAGATGTTCCAAATGCAATGGTGCCAACATAACAAGGTGTTTTAAAGCGATGACTTTTAATTCATATATATATATAAAGTGATAAATCCAGAATCGGGGTTTGCTGATCTATATGTACAAATATTTTTAAAACCATTATATTTTTCATTGGAATTCCTTATTGTTAACGCTATTGTATTTGGAATAGCCGTTTTATTTCAGTACCGAATTCATTTTTACTATTTTAATATTTACATTTATCCAGAATCGGATTTTATCTATCACCAGTGAGAAAAGAAAAATTCAGATTTTTTTCACTCAATTTATTCTGCCAGTTTTCTTATAACTTTAAATCTATGAACTTACCAATCTTGCACACTATTGAAACTTTCTTCATTGGTAATATCGTACATGAGGATGAATCCCATGGCGCCTCTGTAGTAGGCTGTAGTGATGGTGCGGTAACGTTCTTGCCCCGCGGTATCCTGAAAAGTGACACAATTTATTTAACATTGACTCACAGAAATGTATTCAGTCATTAAGTACAGCAAAAATTTACACCATTGCCGAAAAATAATTATTGTCGTTCGAATGCAAACCGTATAAACAATCAGTAAAAACATATTTAAAGAAATCTCTTTATTCATTTTTTTGTGTTTAATTCGTAGAACTCTATTTTTTTTATATAATGTAAATCAAATTTAATAATGTTATTATTAAGTTCTCCGAGTATTTTTAGTTAGAAAATAATCATGTCCCGCTTGACAACAACGGGCCTAAACCCTTACATATAAAAAGAAAGAGTCTTAGAATAAATTTGATTGAACAATTAGAAATTAATAAACGAACGAATGATCCTAATACAAAGTTAATTAATAAAGTAAGGAAAATTATATATTCACTTGTTCTCAGTATGTTTACATAATCAAAACAATATAACACATTTAAATAAATCAATTAAGACAACATTATCAGTTAAATACGAGGAAACACATTATAAATGTAAAAACTCACAGATTAGAGAATTTAAATTATTTTTTACCTAAATCGGTTTTACCGATAATAAATCATTGTTTATAAAAACCTGTCCAAAATAGAATGGGGTGGGAGTGAATAAAATCATATAAATAAGTCGTCACAATGAGGATTAACCGCAGTTTTAAAATGGCCTTGAACGCCGAAACAGCCCTCACAATAATGAAAAATACTTGCACAAATTAATGATAACATTATTAAATTTGATATAGATTAATTTTTTTTAATGTGTATATGGTATAATTTAAATACGTTTTTCCTAATTTATCTGCACCCTCATTCTAAAATTATAACATAACAAAAAAATTGCATTGAAAATCACATAAAGTCAATTTTCAAGGAAAATGTTTGAACGGAAAGCACTGCAACGTTTTTATCTTCACATCTGCAACCCTGTTTTTTAGAAAACTACGTGATTTACTCAATAATTGAATAATTTGGACATCCATCTGATTTTTGACTTGACTCGCCGTAAAAAAATATGTAGATATTTGACGAGCTTCCAAATCAAATTTTAACGATTAAAAAACCCCCTGAGCCACTTATTGAAATGTACACATTAACCCTTTCAAGTGAAAATTAAAGTAGAAATTAATCTATTTTAATTTTGAGCGATGTTCTTCTTAATGCGGTAATGATTGACTATTAGTTTCATTAATTTAAGTCATCTATATATTTCTTTACATCCAGATATCCCATTAAACACATTTTTGACCCCATATCATAAAAGTAACAATAAAACATATACATAATATTAATATAGACAAAAACTTCCTTCTTCTTTTGGCGCTCATAACATTTTTTTTAAATTAATCGTATAAAAGTATCTGTCTAGCATTCTCATCATCATTAACATGTATAATATGATATATATACGAGTATGCATGTATATTATCCTCAAACTGATCAGAGTCATACAAATACAGCTGTGATGTATCATATACAAACTCGCCCCACTGTTGTTCAATTTAGGGTTGTGTTCTGATTTTCTAAATAGTAACATTTTGTATGACATACACACGTTCCATTATTGTCTAAATTATCACTGAAAACAAGAACAACAATCATTATATAATTTATGCTAAAATGTAAATGTGTTAGTTGTAAGTCTCTATTCAACAATATTGTTTAAAAGACTCACCTGTTCATAAACATGTTTGTCACTATTTACAGGTTACAATAGTTGTAGGTCACTAATTATATGTTTGAATTAGGTAGTTTCTAGTTATAAACCTTAGCTGTGCTTACAGTATTAGTAATAAATCTAATATGTAAATTATTAGATATAAGTCTAAGTGATAAGGTATAGGTTAGATAAATTATGTTGTAAAGCGCCCTTATGGTGATTTTCTTATGAAAAGGCTCTATAGAAATAATCCAATTATTATTATTATTAAAGAATGAAATGGTAAGTCACCGCAATACTCACTTTACTCAACTAGGAATAACCTAACCTTGACTAACCAGGGGTAAGCCATCCCAACTAGGAGTACGAGTATAATATCTTCTCGAGGCTACGGGTCATGTTTGTCTAAATAAGCTTTGCCAATTAAGTTAAATTGGCCTACTTATTCCGTCTCGGATATAAACACAGCGGCGGGTCACATTACGAAATAAATACATCACGTCGGCGACGGTGGCAACCATGTTATTACTAACGACCAACTATTCCCAGAACTAATATGACAGATGCTATGTTGTTAAGCTGTCTTTATCTTCTGCTTCCTACAATGAAACTATTCGCATACTAATAATAATAATAATGTCTTTATTGTAATTAAATTTAACTATAACTAAATGACGTGAATAATATAATAATGTAAGTGTGTTTATAAAGTAAAATAGAAAATAATATAATAACAGTTATAGTTAAAGTTTCACATAACCCGCCTCACTAGGCTAGCATGTGTTGAGGCAGTAATTTTGCAAATTATTTCATAATTTAAAAAGTAAAACACTAACTTTGTTTACATCACTTTTATTTTATACTTTTGTCGACCGGGTTTCGCTACTACCATAGCTACTTCGGGGCAGTAAATAACTTAGAATTATTTTATAGTTTTAAAATACCTATGAATATATCGTTGAATCAATAATTTCGAATTTGGGCGAGTGCAACGGTAAATGCTCTATCATTACTTTTAATCCAATTTTTTACATTGTGTTTGAATATTTTTTGTGAATCAGATTTTTTATGCTAACCGGTAGAATGTTGTAAATTCTTGTCGCAAAGTACCTAAAATTCCGTTGCCCAAAAGTAGTATGAATTACAGGAATTTGGAGTAAATCTTTGTTGGCATTTCTAATGATACGAGTGTTTAATCTTTTTTCATAGTATTTACTTTTGTTTGAATAAAGATTAGTGAGGATTGTTTTAGCGTAAATCTGCCGAACGTCAAATACTCTCATAATATTAAAGATTATGTTAGAGTCTGTAATTAGAGGTAGCTTAAGGATTATTTTTATAATCGTTTTCTGGGCCTTTATGATTGGGCCTAGTGCAGATGAAGTACCACCTCTCCATGCTATGATGCCATACTCAATAATAGATTGACAGACCGCAAAATAAATCATTTTCAAGTGTTGTAACTCGAGAAAGTTTCGTATGGTTCTGAAAAAGTGCATGGTTTTTCATGTTTTATTTGCGATGATTTGGGTATGAAGGTTCCATTTGAGGTGTGGATCAATGGTGAGGCCGAGGTACCTCATCAGATTAGTGTGCTCAATGTAGGGGCACTGACAATATTCATTGGGATTCATATATGTAAGTATTTTAATAGAGAAATCGTCATGTGGTTGACCTGTAATATTTATGCTTGATGTGACATATTTAGTTTTCTCGGTGTTCAGTGTGAGCGTATTTATATCTAACCATTTTTAAACTATTCTTATACCCGTTTCAGCTTTATTAAAAACATCTAGCCAGGTGTCAGCTTCAAAAAGTAAGACAGTGTCATCAGCAAAGTAAACAATTTTCCACTGAATATTAAGATTGCATAAGTCATTAATATACAACAGGAAAAAAGTCGGTCCTAATACGCTTCCTTGTGGAATACCGTAGTCAGTTGAGCACTGGTTGCTAAGAATGTTATTTATTTTCAATTTTTGCTGGCGTTCATTAAGGTAGCTTTTGAAAAAATTAAGTTCGTTGCCCGTAATGCCGATTTTTTATTAATTTACTGTGTGATATTGTATCAAAGGCTTTAGAAAGGTCTAAGAATATTGAATTACATTTTTTGCTTTTATCGAGGTTCTTAACAATGGAATCTGTGACAGCGGCAATAGCATCTGAGGTACTCTTATTTTCTTGAAATCCATATTGGTTTTCCGAGAGCAGTTTAGAACTCACAAGAAATTGAACCAACTGCGCATTGATAACTTTTTCAAATATTTTAGACAGAATGGTTCGTAGAGTTATTGGTCTGTAATTGTTTTTATCTGTCTTGTTCCCAGTTTTATGTATAGGAATAACAATGCCTTGTTTCAGGTTAGAGGGGAAGTGTCCTTGAGTAATACTTAGGTTTACTATATGTTCATTGAAGAAGATAATATTAACACATCCCAAAATGAACCACGAAACCGAAAAAACAACAGAAATTAAAAAGATTTCAGTCGCATCTGGGACTCGAACCCAGGACCTCTACCTATCCGGGGTAATCGCTTAACCAACAAAATTAATGAGACCAGTTCAATTTACACCGATATCATACTTCAAGTTCAAGACTTGTTAATATTATCCTCCATTTTTATAGATCCCATATATTTGGCTGCTATCCTTATGATGATTGCAAAGTTTCATCCCGAACTCAATTTCAATCACAAATATACCTACTCGATTTTATTTATATGAAACATCTATTGACTTATTTTACAAGTCTAGAAAGAAAAATTCAATTTATTTTTTATAACTTATTGACGTTTGTAAACCTCATTGTAATATTAAATCATTGAAGAAGATAATGTTAATTTTTCGGTTTCGTGGTTCATTTTGGGATGTGTTAATATTATCTTCTTCAATGATTAAATATTACAATGAGGTTTACAAACTTCAATAAGTTATAAAAAATAAATTGAATATTTATTATATGTATTAGAGGCAATGCGATTTCTGTAGATAGCGTTTTCAAAATTTTGGTAGTTATCCCATCTACTCCAGCAGGAGATGTGTTTTTTAAAGAAGAATTAATTATTTTTAGAATCTCTTCCCCAGATACGGTTTTAATAATGAAGCTACTATTGGGATATTGAACTCCTGTTTCAGTGACTTGACCATTTCCACAAATTGGTTGTCGGGAAGCAAGATTTGGGCCAATGCTAATAAAAAATTATTGATGTGATCCGCAATGAGCTTAGGATTTTTCGAGGTGTCAATAATATTTCCATCAATACAGAGTTTACTTATGTCCTGTTTGTTTTTAGGATTTTGTGTATTTGTGGCTTCTCTTAGGATTTGCCTTTTTTTTGGAATCGTTATTACTTCCTTTTATTTTATCTCTATAGTAGATTTCTTTTGCCTTTCTAACGACATTACCGCACGTATTTCTATATCTTTTATAGAAATTTAATGATATTATGTCGTATGGATTGTCTTTAATTTTTTCATGTAGTGCGTTTTTTCTACGAATGTAGTTAATAATTGAATGGCTTATCCATGATTTCAAGGATTTAATTTTATTTGGATTTTTTTTGTGACAATTGTAGTGTTATTATTTAATTTTTTATTTGAAAGAGCTCTTGCCAAGATTTGTGTTTACTTGTGTTTTTTAAATTGTCAAAGTTTGTATTATTGTATGCGCTTCTATTAATGATGGTGTCGGATTGCAATGAGAACATTGTTGTGTAGTGATCTGTAATTGTTGAATTGTAAACATAGTTTTACTTTGTCCTTTAGTTTTGAACATACTGTGATCAATGCATGGTGTTGATTCATTTACTACTCTTGTCGGTGTATTGATGGTACTGACTAATCCATGGAACTGTAGCATGTTCAAGTAGTCGTGGCATTGGTGATGTGAGTTGTTTGGAAGTATGTTCATATTTAAATCTCCTATAATTATTAAGTTTTTAGAAGAGGAAAGATTAAAGAGTATGCTATTTAAACTGTTAAGAAATGGTGTAATATTACGGAACGATAGAGAGCTGCATATTGCTAGAATGTAAGTTTTATTGTTGTACCTTATTTGCATACAACTCGCGTCGATAATGTTTATCTCTGTTACAACAGAGTTTAGATCGTTTTTTTGTGTATACCACAACCCCATCGTTCTGACTATCGGGTTTTATTGAATTGAAGGAAGTTTATGAATCTAGTTGTGTAAACATTTGACAACCAGCATTCTGTAAGAATGATTATATCGAAATCGATATTTAGGTGTTTAAGCTGTATCTGGAGTTCATTATGGTTTTTATTAATTGACCTAATATTTTGGTGCATAATAGTGATGTTTTTAGGAGCGGTTAACAGATATTTACATGTTTTAGCATTTGATGTTGTAAAAAAATTGAATTGATCATCTAGTTCTTCGTGTGTATTTTCTTTGGTAACAAACTTATTAGTACGATACAGACTTATTAGTTAACGAAATTATATTATGCAGCCACAAATTAAATAATCGTTATATGGACAGTAACGGCAAAATTATATTACCCTCATTACTACACTCAGATAAATTATTTTTGAAAGAACAGTTTTTTTAACATAAAATAATAATTTAAAAAGCAGGACAGCACGCAATGTCAATATTAAAACAAAATAACATCTTAGTCACAACATTTGATTGATCCACACTCAATACTCAAATCATCGCAAATAACAAACGCTGCAGCAAATTCACCAATTTTCCGTGTTCTTCAAACATTTAATAATTTTTGTCCCAACATAAATCTCTACATATTTTTTGACTCCCTACCGTCATTTAAGAAAAATATTACTCGCAACATCAATGCGCAATCACAACTCTCCAGTAAATAACACAATTCAGACACATAGGTACACTCCATTAACGGAGGTCTGAACGCGGTTGGCGGTAATAAAAAGTTGTCCAAAGAAGCGAAGCTAGCAGTCCACAAAGGAGTGCTGATACCAACCCTAATATATGGCAGCGAGGCATGGAATTGGCAAAGGAAGGATGAAGATAAACTGAATGCCGTAGAAATTAGATATCTGAGGCGAATGTATGGTAAAAGCATGTATGATCGTGTTAAGAATATTGAGATTCATAAATAATGCAAGTCTGATGTCGCCGTAATAAGTAAGATTAAGAAAGGGATGCTTAAATGGTTCGGGCATGTATAGAGAATGAACGAAGAAAGGAGTGTAAGAAGAATATATGACGCGAAATCGAACGGAAGAATAAGCCGGGGACGCCCGAGGAAGAGATTGCACGATCGAGTGAATCAAATGCTTAAGTCGGGACATGTCAGAAGTTGGAATTTTTTTTACAGTAACTACACACAGGAGACCCTAGGAGACATTATGAGGAAATAATTTCCCGCAAGGCCAATATCATCTTTGAGGATGCTGTGTGGAGGGTCTTTTAGAGGATAGGAAGCAGTGAACTTGGGTCTTGAAGAGACCCATGTTGTAGGATGGAGGAAACACAGAGGCCGGCAGATCATTCCACAGCCGAGGTGTTGAATACAGAAACGAGTCGCAAAAGCGACTCGTTCTCATGTGACAAATGTCGACTGCACCGGTGCCGAAGGGATCAATGACGCTAGTTCCTTAGACCATTCCGGTAGACTCATAAATAATCAAATAAATTTAAATAAAAGTCCAATCCTTAAATTATTCCCAATAAACAAAGTACGAACCCTTCCAGGTCAGCTGATCTCCCACCCTGGGCCCTTCACTCGCCTGTTTGTATCAATCTATAACACATGTGCATCTTAGTTCATAGTTTAGTTGTATACTGCCCCGAAGAAACCCGGTCGGCTAAAGTATAAATAAAAGTGATGTAAAACAAAGTTATGGTTTTACTTTTAAATTATAATTTCACATCACCAAGTTACCGCTTCATACGAAAATAGACTACACTATTCTTCTTTTTCTTATCCCTTTGAACTTAACTATTTTTCTATATTAATTAGATACTATACTCAAATTATCTGGTATTCACAATTGATTTTTTTTTCTGTACTATTCTTCCATTCTATACTTTTTTCTATATTTTTATATTACCATACTATGTCAATATTAGATTTTTTCCCTTCTATTTTTGTATAATGGCACTTAATATGAAATAAACTTATCAATTTGACTGTCCTGAAACGGGATTTGTTCCCAGTTGGGCAGTCAAAGCTTTCCTACTTTTTATTGTTAAATAATGTATTTCAAACAAATAAATCGGTCAAAAGCAAAGATATGCTCATTTATAGATATGTTCAATTTTAATAAAACCTTCATATGTAATTCATTACTACTATACACTAAATTTAAAAAAAAATGCATATCATACATTAATCTTGTACACTTTAAACTTTTTAACTTTTATACTTTATACTTTTAACTATTACATCTCATATTTAATTCACTTTTACTCTACACTAAATTTAAAAAAAAAATGTATATCATACTTTAATCTTTTATTTTTTATACATTTATACTTTATATTTTAAACTTGTACATATCAATTGTAATTCATTATTAATCTACACTAATTTACAAAATGCATATCATACTTTAGTTTTTTATACTTTAAACTTTATTATTAAATAAATAAACATTATTATCAAACGAAATGCGTCAAAACAATCAACCAAAACAATTTTACATACGTGAAATTGAAATCGTGTGGAAATTTTGAAGTATTGTTTCATTTAATCGCGTAAATGTGTTCAACCCACTGCGAACCAAATAATTCCAGGCTCGGGAAACATCGATTTCCCAGTATGTTAACAACAAGCAGCGAGTTGTAATCGATGTCGCCGTGTTTACGAGTAGCCAAGGGTGGGTGGCTCCCGGCCGTAGTTAGTAACGTGGTTAATTTCCGATTCGTTCCGCCGTAGAACCGTCTAACGTTCAGCAGGTGACGCGGAATTAGTTCCATCAAATGTTTCCTCCATTACTCCTGTGTATTTTGATAACAAACTGCAAAACATACGTGTCCTTGGGTGGAGCGAAATAACCAACTTTGTACTGTATTTATCAAAAGTTGTTTTTTGGCTTCAGTAATTACAACAATGTATTTCTGTCAAACGGTTTAAGGTTTTTTAAATGTTGGAAATAACTTAAAGGTATAAATTCAACGTACGATTCGAAAGGGAATCACTAGGATCCCCATAAAATCGCGAATCGAATCCAGAGACACAAAAATATTAGCTTCTAACGTTTTAACTTTTTTTTAACGTCGCTCATCTTCGGCCTGCAGTCAATCATTAATTTAAATCAGGGTTCGAGTCCTGCCGGCGACATTTATCTTTGCTCGGAAGGTTTTTTCAATTTGGATGAGTGTTTTAGATTAATAATTATTGTTTATAAAAATAATAATTGTTACCCTTTGCGCTATGCACAAAAATCTTGTCTTAAGTTTTTAAGAACTTTAGTTTATCAATTAATAATCATTAATTTATTTATTTATAAAATACATGATATTTAATGGAGACATTTACATGTAGTGGATACATTAGATCATCATACTAGGCGGCTGCCTGTTTCATGGTGACCAATGGAGTATCGTTACTTTGTATGAAGTCTAGTGTAAACACATGGATTTAGTATATAAACATGCTGGAAATTGGAAAAATTACAAAAGAAAGGAGAAGATAGATAGGAGAAAAGTATAAATTAATACTCCTCGAACTAAATGATTTTTTTTTCATCGAAAAGTATAGTAAATATCTAGTATAGATTAGTAGTACGAGGTGTATTCAAAAGAAAGGGTGAATTTTGAATTTTCGCGGGCTGTGTACATTCGATTATTGAAAATTATTTTGTTATGTTGCTACACAAATGTTTATCATATGTTAGCATTATCAGCCATTTTGGATTAGTGGTTTGTTTTTGACAACTGGAAAGGTTATTCACGTTTTTGTGTGTTCTTCGATTTTTTTACTTTAGAAAAAAATGGATCAAAGAATATGTATTAAATTTTGCGTTAAAAATGGAATAAAGTGCTCCAACGCAATTAAAATGTTGACTGTGGCATTCGGCGAGTCTACTTTGTCTCAAAAAAGTGTTTATAAGTGGTACAAGCGCTTTACAGAAGGCCGAGAAGATGTTAATGACGGTGAGCGTCCTGGAGTTGCAACCACGTCAACAAACGAAGAAAACATCTATAAAGTGGAGAAAATGGTTTTGGAAAATCGTCGAATCACTATTAGGGAAGTTGCAGAGGATGTTGGCATATCAATCGGCTTATGCCATTCAATTTTCTCGGATGTTTTGGGCATGAAACGTGTGGCGTTCGTTCCGAAATTGCTAAATTTTGAGCAAAAGCAACGTCGCATTAGTATCGCTCAGGAGTTGTTGAATGACGTCAACAACGATCCAGATTTGATCAAAAGCGTCATAACTGGTGATGAAACGTGGGTATATGCTTATGACTTCGAAACCAAGGCCCAATCATCCCAATAGAAGTGGCCAGAAGAGCCAAGTTCGATTAAATGTGAAGGTTTTGCTCACTGTTCTCTTCGATTACAATGGCGTGGTGCATCATGAGTTCTTGCCAACAGGTCGTACGATTAATAAGGAATACTACAAGGAAGTTATGCAACGTTTGCGTGAAGCAATACGGCTGAAACGATCGGAATTGTGGAAAAACAAATCATGGATTTTGTATCACGATAACGCACCAGCTCACACATTAATGCTTGTTCGTGATTATTTGGCCAAAAACAACACTGTAATCATTCCGCAACCACCTTATTCACCAGATTTGACTCCCTGCGACTTTTTCCAATTCCCGAAACTGAAGAGATCAATGAAAGGAAAGCGTTTTGCCACAATTGATGAGATAAAGTCAGAATCGAAGAACGAGCTGATGGCCATACCGGAAAGCGCATTCCAGAAGTGCTTCGAGGATTGGAAGAAGCGCTGACATGAGTGAATTATATCTGAGGGGGATTACTTTGAAGGGGAGAAAATGGATATTGATGAATAAATAAATACATTTCGAAATTCACCTTTCCTTTTGAACACACCTTGTAATTTATTTATTTTTGTTTTATGTTATGAAATATAGGCCATTAAAAGAAATGATTTTTCGCGATTTTAGAGGCACCTTGAACAATTATTTCGGGCTAATGGCGATTAAAATTTGCCCCATCTGCTTTGAAAATATAATGTAATATAAATTTTTTTTTTTATAAATATATTAAAATAAGCATTATGGTGGACTTTAAATTAAATTAAAAAGACCAATTTACTTTGGAACACAGATTTGCCGAATATAATTTTAAATATCGACCCGAAAAAAACGTTTTATGGAAATGTTTTATTCTTGTATTTTCAATTACATAATAATATTTATATAGCAAATATGATAAATTTTCAAAAAAAATATCATATTTGCTAATGATTTTTTTTCATGGAAAATTTAAAACAAAAATAAATAAAATACTTCTCTGCCGTGCTAGATATTTAATAAAGCTTTAATTAAAAAAATATATATATCATTCAGTTTGGATGGGTATTTTGGCCTCAAATCCAAAATTAAGTTATACAAGGAACAGGTAGCTCAGCCGTTCCTCTTAAGTCTCGCTCGGTAGAATTAGATTGTAATAGAGCCAAAAATATAAACTGGTCTTGTTAAACAATTGACAAGCCAAACAAAGGAAGTTTTTTTATAATCTTTGTGGATACTTGAAATCGGAAAAAGGAGTACAGTTTCTACACTAGGACAGCTAGTTGCCAAATCAACAGGTATTTCCATATGATCGGTTCGGAGAATAGTATCAGAAAATAAATGTTTTCCGGCTGGGCAATAGTATAATTAGTTAGTTTATAATTATAGTTAGTATTGTTAGTTAAATTAAAATAAAATTAATAGAGCTACCGAAACGTTAAGCGTTAGAATCTCTTTATTCTGTACGCACTGTTCGAAGTTCAATTAATATTATTTTTCACAGGTAGCCGATTTTTGAAACGCTAAACAAGCGTACAAAATTAAAAAACACATTTAAAAAGTAATTTTCTCAGCTTACGTAATGATTCATCTCCCTATTCTGTTATCTACACAGGAAACCGATTCAATTTTATTTTCTGATTTTTTAATATTATCTGATAGAAACGTTTAATATGTATTTTAAATTGCTTGTGGTTAATTTAAATTATACAGATTACATTTTTCTATAAAAGTTCATTCACACTCTATGAAGGAATCCAACGTAAATTCTTAAGGTACGTAAATTTTAGAATGGGTATCCTGGAGAATGTATAGACTACGACTATCTACTTTATTCATTAAATTTAGAAACATTATCAATTATTTGCAATTTAACATGTTTATTTAAGATTGTTATTTCAATCGTTATACCACTGAACTGCTATATTTGATTGTTTTGTATGTAACCGGTAGGACAAGACAGTATCTACCATTTTATTGTGACAATTCAACTTCAGCGTAGCAATATTATTCCCCAATGAGACGGATTCAACATCTGGGGTACAAATACTTCGACGCCGTCGACATATTTGGCACATCTTACGGTATAAGAAGTTTCTTTTTATGTTACTCGTATGTATTATGGTACATATATACCTTTTCAATATTATTTGTAAATTTCCATGTAAAAGCTCGTAATGTGCCAAAATAAATAAATGAATGAATGAATAAATGAATGAATCAATGAATGAATAAATTAATTACTGAACGAATGCATGAATGAATGGTTGAATGAATGAATGAATGAAAGTATGAATGAATGAATGAATGAATGAATGAATGAATGAATGAATGAATGAATGAATGAATGAATGAATGAATGAATGAATGAATGAATGAATGAATGAATGAATAAATGAATGAATGAATGAATGAATGAATAAATGAATGAATGAATGAATGAATGAATGAATGAATGAATAAATGAATGAATGAATTAAAAATGAATGAATGAATGAATGAATAAATTAATGAATGAATTAAAAATGAATGAATGAATGAACGAATTAATTAATGAATTATTTAATGAATTAATGAATTAATTAATTAATCAATGAATTAATGAAT